>JAASGM010000413.1:0-20659 GCA_023334215.1 Globisporangium cystogenes | reverse complement strand
GTGACGATGGCGGTGGCATCGATGGAGCTCTCCGTTGCAGCAGTAGCAGAAGCAGTGCGAGCGCTGCCTCGACGCTGTTGCTGCAGGATCTGATGTTGTAGCCATGTCACTGTCCAAGATGGCGAACATGGCTACACAATGTCATCTCGCACCTGCTGGTGTTGCTGCATTCGCATCACAGGAGTTGTTCGTCCAGCACCACCGCCACGAGCTTCATTGCCACCACTGCGTGCAACATACGGCGCGATCTGCACGTGGAGCTCGGCGTCAGTTGTGCCGATCTTGGACACGACCGGACACCTCTCGTCCACTGGGAAGAAGTAGTTGAGACCGCCGAGGTACACGACGCAGATGCCGAGCAGCTCCGCGGCAGGTGGCGCCATCTCTTCGATAGCGAGGCTGATTCGTGAGAGGTCGTGTTTGCAGCGATCACTTGAGCTTTGCGTCGTCTTCAGTACGAGAACGCAGCTAAGAGGAGCTGACAAGGCCAAGACAACCGAGGTGAACGATCTTGCGTGCTAAGTGCGGAGGTGGTGATAAGACCTCTCGAGTTGGAGCGGATCGGAACCTTGTGCTCACACGCTCCCGCTGGCCATGCATTCGCTGATTCTACCACTCACCACGAGCGAGCGAGAGAAGGAAGAGCGAGAGCGCGATGCCGTCCGAAGAACCCGAGAGGTGCGTGCGCATGGTCAGCAAGTTTCGCCGCGGCTGACCCAAGAACGCGATCTCACCTCGTCTGGTGCTTTTGCTGGCAGACCATGCACGCCGCGGAAGCGACTGATCCTCGCGCAACAAGAAGACCGCGAGGCAGAAGCCGGCATCCGCATCGCATCACTCTCGCTACCAGTGGATGCGCTTCCGAGTGCTGGCGGCTCCGACACGAACGAGAGCGGCGGTGGCGGAGCTGTGCGCGAGTTCTGCGAGGGCTACGTCGGGCGCGTGTTGCACAATGCGGTGCTGTCGGCCTCGCCGCGTCCTCGTCCGGTCTGAGAGAGGCGAGGCAGGCACCCGATCCAGTTTGAACAGCGATGACGATGACGGCGACAACGGTGTCGGCTTCGGCGACGACACTTGACAGGGAACTGAAGCAGGAGCCTGTAGCAAGAAGCGCAAGGGAACAAGAGAGCAGCTCGCTGCACGGCAAGCGAATCGGAACTGCGCGCTTGTGCTTTTGAATGTCGTGCATGTTTGGATCGCACCACACTTGCATGTACTCGGTCGAGCAGGCTCACGGCAGCCTCGGATCCTGACGGCCGAGGACGTGCCATCATCGTCCAGTGAGCCCTCGAAGGTGATCCAGTTGCTCCTCCGCGAATTGAACGCGTTCGTGCGAAACGCGTCGTCGATCCAGCGCACCGCCAGGAAGAAGCGTGGTGTCGAGCATGAAAGCCCTGCGTGCACGTTGGCAAGCGCGGCCACTGCGATGACACCGGGAACTTCAGCGCGGCGTTCTTCACGGACTCAGACCAATCTGCTCGTGCGCAAGCACGTTCTCTCGGCTGTGTAGTGTGAAGGAAGCGCACATGGCCCGCGACTGGCGCCAGAGCTGCCACCACGAGGAGCCCCGCGATGTCGGGAGTTTTGTGACTCGTTTGGTAGTCGAGACTTCCGAGGCCGAGACTTCCGAGGCCGAGACATCGATCCGATGTGAACACTTGCGGTGACGACCGGATATCGATACGATCGCGAGCACGACGACCCCAAGGAGCCGACAGCGAAGGAGAGGGCTCTCATGAGCCTGAAAAGCGAGCATGGGCGGCGTTGTATACAGCGAGCGAGCGAGCGACCCAGGTGTTGGCAGCGAAGTGCACTGTATCACTGCGAGCATAGTGGAATCAAGTGTGTTTGCCGAAAGGCGAACTCTGGGTGAACCCACTCGATTCGATCGCCAGCGCGGATTCAGCGCCAGGTGGTGGTTTGCCAGCCTTGCGCGTCGCCGCTCGCTTCTGTGTGTGTTGTGTGTTGTCGGACCGAGCGCCTTGAGGCAGACATACTGGACGCCGTGTTGCGTTGCGATCGCCTGGTGTTGCTGGCTGGCATCTTGAGCTCTTGGTGTTCTCTGCCACACGACGCAAAAGAATTCCGATATTGTCGCAAAAGAGTGAGCATCGAAAAAATAATGTAATTTGTGGTATAAAAATAGGTCGTCCGATTGTGATCTACAATGTGGCGGCACGAAATTAAGCGTAAAAGCGCGGATTTAATCGATCAAGCAGCGAATTGATCGTATCTCGCTGCAAGTTAGGATAAAACACATGCAAATTAGGGCTTCCTCACACCCGATAAATAAAACGTCGAAGGAAGAAATGTCCGAGTCCAGCGCTCTTGCTCAGCATGCATCTACCTCACACATCGCTGATAGCAGCAATGCCCCTCGGCCGACAGCTCGGCACGCTCGGCACCACCACTACGACCACTATGCCGTCCTCTACCTACCTCTGAACGAGTCCAATTCGCCTTTGGAGCCTAAACAAAATGATTATATCAGACAAAATATGGTTCACGAAATCTCGAAAAAAATCCCCTCACTTTTTGATAATTAGGAAGGGACGAGCCATTTTTGCGAAAAGAAAATGCCACTGTTTTTCTGGCTCTCTCCAGCTCTCGGCCGCTGATTGGCTCCTGCGTCCCCGAATTGCGCCACCTCGCAGCAGGTTGCTCCTATCCGCCGTGAATTACGCTAATTCGCCGCCCGAAGAAAAGGGCGGACGACAGCGACCGTCTTCGCCTTCTGCTGCGTCAGTTCACTCGCTCATCCGCTCGGTGGCTCTCAGGACGCCATCGCCGCCGTCGCTACGTTCGCCCGCGCCGCCCGGAACTGATCGCTGATCGCCCCGGACGACGGCATTCGCGATCGTCGCCGCCCGCAGGCACCACCAGCTGAGCGCGTGAGAGCCGCCACCGCCGCCGCAGAATGGAGAAGGGCGTGGGGCTCTGGCTGCGCGACGGCGCCGGCGCCGACTGGCGCCACGCGGTCGTCCTGCGCATCGCGCCGCCGGGAGCCAGCGCATCGACGCCGCGCGAGGTCGTCGTGCGCCCGAGCGGCGCCGGCCGCAAGGACGAGACGCTGCGCGTGGACGTCGCGGCCATCGAGGGCGAGCAGGAGCCGGACGCCATGCTCGCCAACAGCCACGACATGGTGCGAGCCGAAGAGCTCCGATAAGTGAGTGACGCGTGTGTGTGCTAATGGTGTGTGCGAGTGATTGTCTCTGCGTGTGGTGCAGGACCTCGTGGAGGACCTGATCCAGCTGCCGCACCTGCACGAGCCGGGCATCTGCCACACGCTCAACGAGCGCTTCAAGATCAACGAGATCTACACGCTCACGGGCGAGATCCTGCTCGCGATCAACCCGTTCAAGAACATCGGCATCTACTCGGACACGATCATGCGCAAGTACATCCGCAACGGCGACAAGCGCGCGCTCGGGCAGGAGGTCGGCGACATGCCGCCGCACGTCTTCAGCATCGCCGACAAGGCGTACCGGTCGCTCGTGAGCCCGCTCACCAAGGCGGCGCACCGCGGGCAGTCGAACCAGTCAATCCTCGTGAGCGGCGAGAGCGGCGCCGGCAAGACCGAGAGCACCAAGTTCGTCATGCAGTACCTCGCGACCATCTCGCAGGCGCAGAAGGGCGCCGAGGACGACGGCAGCGTCA
Organism: Globisporangium cystogenes; assembly: GCA_023334215.1. Lineage (NCBI taxonomy): Eukaryota > Oomycota > Peronosporomycetes > Pythiales > Pythiaceae > Globisporangium > Globisporangium cystogenes. The sequence continues at coordinate 17,002 of JAASGM010000413.1, read as the reverse complement.
TGAAGCAGGTACTGTCGTCCAACCCGATCCTCGAGTCCTTCGGCAACGCGCGCACGATCCGCAACGACAACAGCAGCCGCTTCGGCAAGTTCATCAAGATGCAGTTCTCCGCGCGCGGGAACCTCGTCGGCGCGTCGATCCAGACGTACCTGCTCGAGAAGGTGCGCCTCGCGTACCAGGCCGAGTCGGAGCGCAACTACCACGTGTTCTACGAGATCCTCGCCGGCGCCTCGAGCGTCGAGCGCGAGCGCTGGAGCCTCAAGGCGCCGACCGAGTTCCACTACCTCAACCAGAGCACGTGCACGAAGCGCAAGGACGGCGTGAACGACGCCGAGCAGTTCCGCGTGCTCAAGAGCGCGATGCAGGTCATGGGCTTCGACGACGAGAGCATGGAGAGCATCTTCCTCACGATCTCGACGCTGCTGCACCTCGGCAACCTCGAGTTCGACTCGACGGACCACGCGTCCGGCACCGACGGCTCGCGCATCGCCGACGCGTGCACCGACTCGATGCAGGTCGTGCTCGACTTCCTCGAGGTCGACAAGGCCGGGCTCGAGGAGGCCATCTGCTACCGCAAGATCGTCGCCAAGGACGAGACGTACTCGATCAGCCTGCAGCCGGACGCCGCCGAGAACACGCGCGACGCGCTCGCGCGCTTCGTGTACGGCAAGCTCTTCGACTGGCTCGTCGGCCGCATCAACGAGATCGTCGAGTGCGACGCGCGCGACACGTCGTTCATCGGGCTGCTCGACATCTTCGGCTTCGAGGACCTCGAGCACAACTCGTTCGAGCAGCTCTGCATCAACTACGCGAACGAGACGCTGCAGCAGCACTTCAACCTGACGGTGCTGCGCATGGAGCAGGAGACATACGAGCGGGAGGAGATCAAGTGGAGCTTCATCAACTTCCCGGACAACAGCGCGTGCATCGAGCTGATCCAGGGCAAGCCGTTCGGCATCCTCACGGCGCTCGACGAGGAGTGCATCGTGCCGCAGGGCAACGACCGCAACTTCGCGCGCAAGCTGCTGCGCCAGCACGACGCGAACGCGCACTTCAGCGCCGACAAGACGCAGCAGGCGAACCACCACTTCGTGATCCACCACTACGCCGGCAAGGTCGCGTACGACACGTTCGGCTTCTGCGAGAAGAACAAGGACGTGCTGTACCCGGAGATCACGAACCTGATCAAGCGCTCGTCCAAGCCGTTCGTGCGCAACCTGCTCCGGATGCCGGAGGACCGGCGCCGCTCGAGCGTGAACCGGCCGGTCGGCATCCTCAAGGGCCGTGCGGCGAGCACCGCGAGCCGCGTGAGTCTCGGCTCGCAGTTCCGGAACCAGCTCAAGGAGCTGATCGAGACGATCAGCGTGACGAACTGCCACTACGTGCGGTGCCTCAAGCCGAACGACAACGCGCGCGCCGCCGAGTTCGTCTCGAAGCGCATCTGCGACCAGCTCAAGGCCGGCGGCGTCCTGGAGGCGGTGCGCGTGAACCGCGCCGGGTACCCCGTGCGGATCGCGCACCAGCAGTTCATCAAGCGGTACCGTCCGCTCGCGAACGGCTCGTACCTGCGCCGGATCCCGGAGGAGGCGGGCACGGACGATCTCTTCGACGGGGACGAGCGGAAGCAGGCGTCGAGTCTCCTGGTGGAGTTTCTGCTCAAGGCGCACGCCGAGCGGTATCCGGAGCTCGCGGGCAACGCGTTCGAGAAGCAGCAGGACGCGTTCGAGGTCGCCGGCATCCAGGTGGGCACGACGCGCGTCTTCTTCCGCCGGTCGGCGATCCAGTTCGTGGAGGCGCAGCTCGCGAAGCGCTACGGCGAGTTCGTGGTGCTCATCCAGGCGGCGGCGCGCGGGATGCTCCTGCGCCGCCGCTACCAGCTCATGAAGGTGGCGTCCGTGGTCGTGCAGCGCGTGATCCGCGGCTTCGTCGCTCGCTGCAGGTTCCGCGTGCTGCTGAGACGCCACCGGGAGAAGCAGGCTGCGCTGCTGCGCGAGAGGCAGCTGGCGGAGCAGCAGATGAAAGAGGAGGAGCGCCGCGCGCTCGAGCAGACGCGCAAGGAGGAGGAGAAGCGCAAGGCCGCGGTGCTCGAGGAGCAGCGCAGGGCCGCGGCGCTGGAAGAGCAGCGCCGGCTCGAGGAGGAGCAGAACCGGCTCACGGCCCAGTCGGCGTCGTCGGACCCGGTCTCGGACGATTCGTCGGAGGAGGCCACCTCGCAGGTGCCGGAGGAGGACCTGTCGCACGTGGCGACCCGCCCCGGCCGCGGCACCTCGCGCTTCCGCTTCACGAAGGAGTACACGGACGCGCAGGACAACCGCGCGACGATGAGCACGAACGGCCCGCGCTCGGTGGCGATGGAGCCCGGCGACACGGTGCTCCACGTGGCGGCGAACTGCTGCAACGAGCACGACGTGCTCAAGCTGCTGCAGAACGGCTCGGACATCAACGCGCGCAACCGCCACGGCCGCACGCCGCTGCACACGGCGTCGCTGTACGCGAACGTCGAGGTCGTGGGCATCCTGCTCGACTGGGAGGCCGACGTGGTCGCCGTGGACGACGACGGCAACACGCCGCTGCACTTGACGAAGGACCCGCACATCGCGCGCATGCTGCTCGAGGCCGGGTGCACGCCTAACATCGTGAACGCCGACGGCCGCACGCCGCTGATCGAGGCGGTCGACCGCGGCGAGGTCAACATCGTCAAGTCGCTGCTCAAGTTCAAGGCCGACGTGCTCTTCCGCGAGCTCAAGCACCACCAGACGGCGATGCACCTCGCGGTGCGCAAGGGCCACTACGCGATCGTGATGGAGCTGTGCAAGGCGGACGACATCAAGGACCTGATCCTGCTCACGGACCGGAACGAGAACAACGCGTTGCACTTCGCCGTGTCGCGCGACCGCAAGAACGGGTACCGGCTCGTGGACTACCTGGTCAAGCACGGCGCCGAAGTGGACAAGGTGAACGCGCGCCTGCAGACGCCGCTCGTCGTGCACATCCTGACGACGCGGCAAACGGACCCGGCGATCACAGAGCTCTTCCTGGCGAAGGGGTCGGACCCGAACGCGCAGCTCCCGGACGGCTCGACGCTGCTGCACGTGGCCGTGGAGCGCGAGCTGGTCGACATTGCGTGCTCGCTCATCCGCCACGGCGCGTACCTGAACCAGCCGGACGGCCGCGGGCGCCTCGTGATGGACGTGGCGCAGCGCAAGCACCTGCGCAAGCTCTTCAGCGCGATCACGCAGCCGCCGACGTGGATCGAGGAGAAGGACCGGAAGAACTGCATGCAGTGCGACTCCAAGTTCAAGTTCGGGAACCGGCGCCACCACTGCCGCCACTGCGGGTGCGTGTGCTGCTCCGAGTGCTCGGCCTTCTCGGTCGAGATGTTCCGCTTCCCGAAGGACTTCCCGGGCCGCGTGACGAGCGCGGGCAAGTCGGTCAAGGACCCGCAGCGCGTGTGCAAGACGTGCCACGCGGTGTTCAAGATGCGCTCGGCGCAGAAGGAGTCCAAGTCGGGCTTCATGGCGCGCGTGCTGGGCTACGAGTGGGACGAGATCCACACACAATAGACAAGAGCCGCCGGCGGTGTATCGTATCTATCAGCGGTGTGTGTGCGCGCGAACAAGCGAGCGAGCAAGGGGACCCGGCCGACCAAGCGCTGGCTGTATCGAGGAAGAAATAAAAGCTATTGGACTGTGGGAGGGTGCGTGTCGGAGACTTCGTGTATCGATGTGGGAGGCTTCGTGCGTGGAGCGACTCGACTACCCCGTGAGCAGCAGGTTCCGGGCGAGCGCGTCCTCGAGCTGCTGCACGAGGCCGCAGTCTTCGCGCAACCCGAGCGCGTTGAACCCGTCGCTGCTGATCATCCCTTCGAAGCACGAGCACGCGCCAGTCGCGTAGTTGCAGACGCCGCTGCGCACCGGACACCGCGTGAGTCAGTGAGCAGACACTCGAGATCGCGACCGAGACGCACTTGTTGGAACACTCAGCGTTCTCGACCGTCCCGCGCTTGGACGTCCCGACGCCGTCGCAGTCGACCGCGAACACCGGGAGCTGCGCCGCGTTCGCCCCCGTGTCCACGCGCAGTGGTGGGAGGTCGCCGAACGCCGAGACGAACTCGACGGTGATCTTGTTCGTGCCGCCCACGGTGCACGCCGGAGACGCCGCGCCGGCCGAGTACGACACCTTCACGCGGCCAATCGACGCGACGGCACCGAGCGCGTTCTGCAGATCCAGCGCCGCGATGTCCGAGGACAGCACCTGCGTGCGTTCGCCGCGGAAGACGAGCACGAACGTCGTGATCTGCAGGTGCTGACACACGATCGTCTGCACCTCGCGCGTCTGCCCGGTGGTGCGCGGGTCGTCGCCGCGCGGACACGAGCGCCGAGAGCAGTCGTGGCCCTCGAAGCCAGCGTCGCAGAGGCAGCCCTGGATCTTGTTGAAGTCCCACGTCGCGGGGCTGTTCGGCGTCCTCCCGTACGTGATCGCGAGCGGCTCGCCGTTGCTGCGCGCTTCGAGCGCCAGCTCGGCCATCGTGAGGCACCTGCCGTTGCCGCTGCACGGGTCGTCCAGCCCCGGACACGCCATGCGCTCGCACGCGGCGCCTTCGAACTGAGCCGGGCACACGCACTCACCCTTGGACGTATCGCACACACCGACGCCCGAGCACGTCCGGAGCGAGTGCGCGCGGTTGTCCGAGATCGGCAGGTCGAACCAGGCGGCGCCGCTCGGGCACGTGCGCACCGAGCAGTCCCCGGACGTCCACCCAGCCACGCAGAAGCAGCGGAACTGCGGCGCGCCGGAGCAATAGCCGTGGCCGCTGCAGGCGATCTCGCCCGGACACGCGATGATCGTGAGCTGCGGCGCGCCACAGTCGCCGCGGTCGCCCGGCAGCCCGTTGCCCGCGCTCGTCGTGTACCCGGTGTAGCACGCACAGACGCCCGAGCTCTGGTCGCAGCTGCCGCGGTTCGAGCACTGCTCGCTCTCCTTCGTGCCGTCTTCGCCCTTGGTGATCGTGAGCTTGGGCGTGCTCCCGACGCCGGCGTGCACGAGCTTGGCGCTATCGCCGACGAGAAGCGGGAGACTGCGATGACGAGCACGCGCACGCATGAGCGCTGTGGAAGTGGCACGCAGCAAAGCCGCCACCACACGGGACGTACGAGCCGAAGTTCTGCGTGAACTCCATGGTGACGAAGTTGCCGTCCGGCAAGCACATCGCCGTGCTGGTTCCCGCGAACAGCACGTTGACGCTCCGGAGCGTGGAGAGCGCCTGGAACGACACAGGCACGCGAACGGGAAGCCGCACGCGCCGTCAGCGCGTTTGCATCGACACGAGAGCATCGAGAGCCACACGCAGGCAGCGCTGGGAACTAACGTTGAGCTTCGACTGGACGACGTCGGCCGAGTCGGTCGCACCGATCGGCACGGTCGTCTGTCCTCTGTACGAGAGCGTGAAGGTCCCGCCCTGGCAGCGCAGCACGCGTCGGCTCGAGGACAGAGTCCGAGATCACCCAGACTCGAGGCGACGTACAGTGGCGGCGCAGTTCACAGTCTGCTTCTCGTTCTTCTGGAGTCCGAAGATCGTGTCGGTGGCCGCACCGGTGAGTGGGTCGTCGCCAGTCGGGCAGGTGCCTGCACGGCGCGAGTCACGTGAGCTCGACGCGAACACCACACTGCAGCTGCTCTCACAGACAGCGGAAGAACCAGCAGCGGCAAGACGCACGCTTCGAGCAGTCGCCGCCGTCGTAGAAGTCGTCGCAGACGCAGCCGTAGACCATGTTGCTGTCCCAGTTGGCCTCGTAGCGGAAGGGCGAGCCGACGCCCTTGTCCTTGCGGAACGCGTGGAAGCGCATGGAGCGGCAGTCGCCGTGCTTTGAGCAGTCGTTCGGGCACGCGACTGCGACAGCCAACCAGCAGTCCGGGCGTGCGTGAGGCAGACGTGCCATCACCTCTCCAGAGTTCTCTGCCGCGCATGCCTACCACTCTGCAGTGCAGAACGTACGTCGCTCGCAGGCGCGGCCGGTGAACCCCGAGTCGCAGCTACACTTGCCCGAGCTCGGGTCGCATGAGCCGCGGTTCGAGCACACGGCCGGCTGGTGCGCGCGGTCGGTAGCCACCGCGACGTCGCTCCACGCCGGTCCTACAGGACATGTGCCTGCAGCCAGAGCAGACGCAAGTCGGACGATGTGAGCTGCGATCTCGCGAGGGGATAGCGAGTGGCGTTGGCGACGCACGGCTCGAGCAGTCGCCGCCCGTGAAGCCCTTGAAGCACGCGCACATGCAGCCGTTGCCGCGCGCGGTGCAGACGCCGCGACTGCTGCACGCATTCGGGCAGCAGCTCTCGGCCGGCGCGGCGTGGAGCAGCAGGAGCAGCAGGAGCGGCGCGAGGGCCTGGACGAGCGTCGCCGACATCTTTTTTTGAACCAATCCGAGTCGAAAACGTATTTTGATGTGCGTCTTTTCGGGTCCTCAACTCGTAACGTTTCTGATAATACGACTTCTCTGATAAACTCTGAATTCACCTGATCTACTTGGCGTGGTCCACTTCGGGATGCCTCCGCCAACAAAAACAATCAGAACGAAATCGAAAGGATGGTGATGCAGCGGCTCTTGCGTGTGAGCAGCGCTGCGCTGCGCGTGACGGCGCGCGCGAGGCTCCCAACGCAGCTGCTGCAGCGCCCCGTGGTGACTTCGTGCGCACTGCGTCATCACGGCGCTGCACTGGCGCAGACGGCGCTCCGGCCGCTCGCGATCCGCGCGTTCTCCACCATCGACGATGAGGTACGTGCGCTGAACTGCTGTTGTCGACTGGCGCGTTGTTGCGCGAGAGGACTCACACGAGAGGCGGCGGCGGTGGAGCAGGGCCTGCGAGCGCTCAAGCGCGCGAAGGAGCTGATCGAGGAAGACGACCTGGAGACCGCCATGGGCTTCCTGGCCGTCGCGGCGAACGACGACATCGGCGAGGCGCAGTACTTGCTCGGCGGACTGCTGCTCGATGACGACGAGGACGAGGACGACGACGACGACGAGGCAGACAGCGACGGCAGCGAGGAGGAACTCGAGCTCGACGTGGAAGCCAAGCGCCGCCAGACCTTCAACCCCGACGACCCGCAGGACATCCGCAGCATCCGCAAGAGTGCGCGCAAGGCGTATGTGGAGTACCTGAAGGCGAACGGCGCTGCGACACCGACCATCCGCCTCGGCAAAAAGGAGAAGGCCGGCGTCGTGCAGCACGCGACGGTGTCGAAGCTCGACCGCGCGTTCGGCACGACGCTCAAGCAGTTCCTCAACCCGAAGATCAAGGTCCGACCGCTGGGCGAGCAGCCGAGCAGCGGCGACCTCGAGCAGCTCCACAAGGCGGACTCGACGAAGGCGGTGGAGTGGATCCGCCGCGCGGCCGAGAACAAGTACGTTCGGACGATCATGGGAGGCACCATGCTGAGCTCCCCAGTGACTGACTCTGCGCTCTTCACCGTGTTGATGCACTCGCAGCAACCGCGACGCGATCGTGCACCTGGGGAACCTGTGCTTAAGCCAGGAGCCGCCGCTCGCGTTCGCTGCGAGCGAGTGGTACTCGCGCGTGTGCACGGAGCACGACCCGCACCCGGACGCGCTCTACAACATGGGACTGATGCTGTTCGACGGCGTGGAGGACTCGGAGCCGCCGTTCCCGGCGGTCAAGGCCGCGTCGATCCCGTACTTCGTCTCGGCGGCCGAGGTGGGCGACGCGTCGGCGCAGTTCTTCATGGGGCACCTGCTGCACCAGGGCAACGAGGAGCTCGGGATCGAAGCGAACATCGACAGCGCGCTGATGCTGATCAACAAGGCGGCCGAGAACAACCACGGCGGCGCGCACTTCTACCTCGCGCAGCTCTACCGCTCGGGCGACCCGGCGCACAAGGTCGCGCCGGACCAGCCCAAGTTCCTCGAGCACCTGGACGCGGCGATCGAGCTCGAGGACGAGGACGCGCTCTTCTGCAAGGCGGACATGTACTTCCACGGCAGCGACGAGTTCCCCGAGGACCCGGAGCAGGCGCGCCAGTACTACAAGGCGGCGGCGGCGGAGGGGAGCGCGGACGCGTTCTGCTGCCTCGGCACGATCTACTACAAGGGGCTCGGCGTCACGCAGGACCACGAGCGCGCGTTCTACTACTATCAGGAGGCGGCCGACCGGCACTCGATGGAGGCGTGGAAGAACCTCGCCGAGATGTACTCGTTCGGCCGCGGCGTGCCGCGCAACCAGGCGACGGCCAATTCGATCCTCGAGATGCTGCGGAAAGTCGAAGACGACGACGACGAGTAGCGGCGTAGACCAACCGACCTCGTACATACACGCGCCGTCCGATCTCCCTTGCGCCGGACTCCAATCGCCTGTGTGTCGTGCTTCCTCGCCTCCACTCGTGGCGGACTTTGCTCGTCGTTCGCTCTCAATCTCTCAGGTTCTCAAGACAACTGCGTCGGATCTGCGTACACCTCGACGGTCGACATCGGGAACTGCAGGTCTGTTCGCGCAGTGTACCGAGGCTTCGCGCGCACCGGAGAAGGCGCGGGGGACTGCTCCGGCGCGCTCTCGTCTTCCACACTCGTCTGCGGAGCCGTCGACTCGGACCCCGGCGTCTCCCCGAGCGTCACGCTCTCGACTGCTTCGGATGCCACCGCAACGGGCTCAGCGTGTTCCGGATCAGAGACAGCAGGCTCGGAAGTCTGCAGGGCGTCGACTTCCTCCCCTCGCAGCGTCTTACTCTCCTGCTCTGGCGTTGAAGGACCCGTCGCTTGGGGCTGCTGCCGCCCCGGTTTCACTGTCCAGATACCCAGCACCAGCACGCGTCAGAAGGTTGAGGAGAGGCGACGGACTACGCGTGACTGGTACATGCACGCACTGAAAGCGTCGGTGGCGGCCGTGGCGTCCTTCGACAAGCTGACGAACCCGACGGACGTGCCGATCGACGCGCGCGACGACGACGGCAGCCGGTGCAGGTATCCGTGCCCGACCTCCGCTCCGAGCACGCCGTCGCCACCCCAGTCCTCGCTCGGAGAGATCGACGCGATGCGCACCTGGTCCGCCTCCGTGCTGTTGTTCAGAGCCGACAGCGTCAGTCTCGGCCTGCAGATCCCCAAGAAGCACCGCGGAACGCACTTGTAGACGTAGCACTGGAACGTGTCGTCGAGCGCCTCGAGGACCTCGTCCTGCAGGTCCTCTGGGTCGCGGAAGACGCGCTCGGGCGTCCCCAGCAAGTAGTCCGACTCGGGCCGCAGTCCCGCGTGGTGCGCTGGCGAGTCTTGCACCACATTCTGCGCCGCAGTAAGAGGGAGCGCGCGTAGAGGATGAGAGGGCGGCGATCTCCTGCTAGTATCGAGGAGTAGCCGAACGAACGCACGAGCACGTGCAGCAGCTGGTCCTCCGCGCCTTCGTACGAGTCGAAGCGGATCGTGACGCCCAGCAGCCCCTTGCCCGGCCACCCGCGGCTCGGCGTTAGCTCCAACTCTGCGTCCGCGACAGAGAGAGAGAGAGAGAGTAGCGAGCGCCTCTCAGCACTGCAAAAGTATCAAACGTGTCCGGAGCTGCGTGTGTGCGTGATACCTCGCGTGGTCTGTGACTTGACGTTGTAGACTGCGAGGCGCATCGGCTGGTCCTCGCTCTGCGCGATGAGCTCCATGAACGTCGAGTCCTTGGTGTCCTGCGCACAGTGCGTGGAGGGCGACAGCAGCGGTCAGCGCTTCGTGCATCCAGGCGAGATACTTTTGATACTTGGCCGCACCAGGCGGATGCCGTTCGCCTCGAGGATGAAGTCGAAGAACGAGACGAAGCCAGCGCGCGATGCGGGCGACTGCTCCTGGATGCCCAGCACGCGGAAGCCGCAGCTCGCAGCGTCCGCGAACTCGTCGCCATCGCCGTCAGCGGCGGCGACATCGCCAGCGCGCGGGCTCAGCGTCGACGTCTCGTTGCCCATTTTCTGGATGTGATACTAGTACCACATATGTGTTTGATACTGATACCGATACCGTGGACTGACCCATAGGGGTTAGGTGAATGTTCGTATTTTGAGCCAATCGCATCGCGCTCAGACTTTTTTCGATACAACTCAGTGTATAAAAAATCTTGACAGAATCTGCATTCTCCTTTTGTCCAAACCTCGAATACACTGCGTTGTATCGGAGAAAGGTTTATTCGTCGTGCGATTGGCTAAACTCCTGTTTGGGTGCATTCTATTACTTATACGATTGGCTGGAGTTTTCAAGAGTGGGATAGTATCATAAAGTTAATTTGTACACTACAATGGAATAATATATTATTTTAGTACAACTAATGTCCATTTCGTCTAAATTTCGATAAGTAAAGAATTTCGAGCATCGATGGAGCTCTCCGTTGTAGCAGTAGCAGAAGCAGTGCGCACAGTGCCCAGTTTTAGTTTTAGCACAGAATGCACAATTCTACCAAATACATAAAATCATTAACTTACACGTTATCTGACCTAACATAAATGCACCGCCCGCTACGCGGGCGGTGCTCGGCTAGTCAGATTGTCGATTGTTCACAAGCACACTGGCAGCAGGACGACAAACTCACTGCACTTAGCTGGAGTCTAAAGACGAAGGACGGCTGCACAAGATGTTGGAGGAGTAGGCTAGTGAGATCAACAAGAAACACGTTCAACTAGAGCAAATGCTTGCATTGTTCAGAGCTTGTGGTTAGTTCTATCGAGTACACGTGAAGCCCCCGACGCACGCACACTCAAGCAGACAAGTGAGACTGGAGTTCTCAGACCGGGTTGACTCCGCACGATTGATCTCGGAAGAACGAAAGTTATTTGAGATATTGTCGTATCTTCACCGAGCTCCAAGGAGAGGAAGACGCACATGTACGCACTCGTTCTTGATGCACTCTAACGCACACACACACACAGCACTCTCATGGAGAGACGGAAAGGATCAGAACGTGTAGCGTGATTCTGCTCAGCGCGCGGGTTACGTGACGACACGCGGTGCCGCCACTTGTCCCCGCACTCATACAAGAGGTGTCAGAATAAAAAGCTATTCATCACGTCCTTCCGCCAATGCTCGGAAGCGCGTTCGTGCATTCAAGAACATACAAACTCAACGACGCGCACATGCCCGCGCACCACACACAGATACAGATACACTCACACACGCACTGCGAAGAGACTTGGAGTTCCTCAGCAAACAGCCATTGTGTCCTCATGAGCGACCCCCCGCTTTGCGGGTGAGACTCGGACGGTAATTCCAAATCAAATGATTAGGATATCACGGGAGCTCCACACCAGCACACAAGCACAAGCACACACACGCAGACGCAGATACAAATACAGAGAAGATTGGTTTGGTCGGCGGGTCCTGCGAGGCGTTCGGGAATGGCGGCTCGCGGAGTGGAGGAGCACGAGCGGACGCGCGCATCTCGCGTCCTCGCGATTGCTCTGCTGCCAGACTCGAAATGACTGGTTTGCAGTCACTGTGTGAAACAGCAGGAGGCGTAAATACACTTGTTACGAATGAGGTGTAAAAGAGTAGTTTTGTCAAATGCTGACCTGTGTCAGCTGTGGCTGACAAGATCTGCAACGTTCCGAGATGGCTACAGATCGTGAGATGGATGACCAGCGCCAAGGGCTCTCTCTTGCTGGAGTTTGCTCGCTCGCTGCTGCTGCTGTGTGAGACAGCGATGGTCTGCCAGGGCAGGTCTCGGTCGAGTGTGTGTCCGCCCTACCCTGCTCTGCTCTCGTTGACGAAGCCCCCGCGGCAAGTACGCTCCGCCCTCCACCTGAGCTCGCCAAGCTCAAGCGCGAGGGAGGGATCCATCGCCTCGCTCGACGCAAAGAGGACCAAGCAGGCGAGTGTCGAAGCGGACTCTGCGATATGTTTTCCCCAGTCATCCGAGGCGCTCTCTCGAGTCAAGGAGCTCGCTTGAAAATGGCTCACGGCGCCCGCGAGCAGACAACGGGGGCGAGCGCGGAGTTCTCTCTCTCTCCTTTTTTCGCAGGCGCGCCTTGCCTAGCGTCGAAGTGCCTCGGAGTGTGCTTGCAAGTGTGCTTGCAAGTGTGTGTGTGCCGTGAGCCTCACGAGCCAAATGCTGCTCGCTTGAATTATTTTCTGAGCGTGTGTGTGGTGTGGTCGACTCGAGCCAACTCGACCCGCAGAACAAGCGCGCACATTTGCAGGGAACGCGAGGGCAGCTGGCTGCTTGTTTGTGTGTGCTCACCGGCCGAGAAGCATCCGTTTTCTCGCGTTCTTCTTCCCCTCGCGCGCCGTGTACCAGGCGCGTCGAGGTGGCCGGCCGGCCATCTCTCCATGCAGCATGCAGAGCGATCTCGCCTTCCATGGCTCCGGCCGGATCGCGATCCGCAAGTTGGACTCGCCTTCGACGTCGCCAGGTTTTTCGCAGACCCCGGTGTGAGGTGTGAGGTGCGAGGTGCGAACTGACCGAGCCATGAACATCGTCGCGGAGGGCTTACTCGAAGGGAGTGCTGAGCTGCTGAGCTGAGCGCGGCGGTCGGTCGGTGATCTCGCGGAGCCTTCGGCGAGTCCGATTCCCTCGCTTTTCGCACTAGCAAAGTGGAAGGGGCACCTCCCGGAAGCAGCAACCCGAGTCGGCCATCTTCGACTTGCTCGATAGCGAGCAGCAAGCAAGAGTCCAACATGTCGCGGCTTTGCAGTTGCGCGATCCGCGACTTAATCGTTCGTTCGTTCGCTTTGCGAAACTTCTCGTTGCGTGCAAAAGAACGGCCATTCGCTTATTCGCTCGCAAAGCGAGAGTCGCACCACCCACTCTCGCTCGCTCTCTTGCTCTCTCTTCGGAGAGCCATTCCTCCATTCGCCACCTCGACGACACGCGCGCGCGCTCGCTCGCTCGCTCGCACGCTCTCTAGCTCACTCGCTCTCGGCGACCACCGCGCGCCGCGCACTCGCCAACCGCCACCACGACGCCCACGCGCAACCACATCTTCTTCTCCCTCGCAGTCCACGTGCTGCGCAAGTTCTCGGCCAAGCGCCTCGCGAAGAAGCAGCAGCAGCAGCTTCTCGACCAGCAGCAACAGCAGGCGCGTCAGCAGCAACAGCAAACAGTCAACACCCGCACGTCGGTCTCCGCCGCGGTCCCGACCGCCGCCTCCCACAGCAGCAGCAGCAGCAGCTCGCCAGCTCCTGCGCCGATCCTTGTCGAGGCGCCTGTCGTCGCGCCGCCGCAGCCAGCTCAACCAGCGCAGCCAACCCCCGAGCTCGCGATGCCGGCGGCCACGTCGGAGGCCTCGGGTGCCGCGCGCCTCGAGAACTACGTGATCCAGAAGCGGCTCGCGGCCGCGCTCTTCGGCGACGTGCTGCTCTGCACGCACGCGCCGACGGGCGAGCAGGTGGCCGTGAAGCGCGTGCTGCTGAGCGCCGCCGCGGCGCAGCGCACGCTCGCGACCGACAAGAAAGTGCGCGAGAACGTGGCGCTCGAGCGCGCGCTCTACCGCCACCTGCAGACGCGCAACGGCGGCGCGGGCCACGCGAACGTGCTGCGCCTGCGCGAGGAGATCGAGTTCGACGGGTACCTCTACCTCGTGTTCGACTACTGCGAGCGCGGCGAGCTGTACGAGATCGTGTCGGCCACGGCGGACGGCAAGCTGCCCGCCGCCACGACGCGCAAGTACCTGCGCCAGATCGCGCGCGGCGTGCAGTTCGTGCACCAGAGCGGCTACGCGCACCGCGACCTCTCGCTCGAGAACGTGCTCGTGACCAAGGACGACGTGTGCCAGGTGTGCGACCTCGGGCTCGCGGCGCCGACCGCGACCACCTCGAAGGAGACGGTCGGGAAGATGTTCTACATGGCCCCGGAGGTGCTCGGCGGCGTGCGCTACGACCCGACGAAGGCCGACGTCTGGTCGCTCGGCGTCATGCTCTTCATCATGCTCATCGGCGCGCCGCCGGTCGAGAGCGCGGCGACGTCGGACGCGCGCTTCCGGCTCATCGCGGCGCAGGGCGTGCGCACGCTCATCGCGCGCTGGGGGCTCACGAAGGACCTGCCGCCGCACGCGATCGACCTGCTCTCGGGCATGCTCGAGGTGGACGCCGCGCAGCGCCTGTCGATCGACGCGGTCGTGGCGCACCCGTTCGTGCAGCAGCAGGCAGTGCCGACGCCGGCGTCGACGACCGTGTTCCGCCGCATGGCGTCGTCGTTCCCGGACGAGATCCTCGCCAAGCAGCAGCTCATGGGCGACGGCCTCGACGCGCCGCCCGCGACGTCGAGCGAGGAGCCGCGGCGCCCGGGGTACATCAAGCGCGCGATCAACCGGCTGCTGCGGCGGCGCTCGTCCAAGCGCGTGATGGCGGTGCCGCCGCGCCAGACCACCGCGCTCTCCGAGTGCGGCTCGGTGCGCGCGTTCTCGAACGCCCCCGCGGCGTGAGTTGCGCCCGCCCGCCCGCGCGTCCTCCGACTCCCTCCGCTTCTCCGCCCGCGCCTATTTATCAGCAAGAAGACGCAGTCGTCGTCTGTACCAGTAGTGTCACTAAGAAATCAACTAGAAGCGCAACTCGCATCCTCATGGACAAACACTCCGTCTCGCGCTCGTCGGCTGCTGACGTGTGCCGCCCATGTGATGCGCCACATGGAAAGATCGCCACGTCCACAGCTGCTGGCGCCAGCAGCATGGAAGCCACGTGGCTGCTCGCGATCTTTCCTCCCCTCGCCGCCAAGATCGCGCGTGCATGTGCATGTGCGTTCAACTCGCGCCGGTGACGCGCTCGCCTGACGCACGAGTGAGTGTATTCGTTCGTTTCCTCCGCTTCTGTTACCGGTTGTCAACTTGCGCGACACGCAGCTGCACGCGAGGCTCACGGCGCGCGGGGCGGCTGCTGCGTCGAGAGGAAGAAGGCGAACGCCAGGAACACGAGCGCGCGCCAGCCGAACACGACGACCGCGACCGCCGCGAGCGCCAGGTGCACCTTCTCCACCTGCCGCGCCGGCATCCCCAGCACGCCCGGCAGCGTCACGGCGCCTTCGATGCCGAGCGCGCGCGCGAGCGCCTGCAGCGGCGACGCCGGCGCTGCCTGCTGCGGAGCTCCTTGCGACGGCGGCGGCTGCTGCTGCTGGAACGAGGACGCGCCGCCGAGCGTGTGGAGCCCCGCGACGTTGCGGCGCTGCGCGGCGTCCGCCGCCGGCGGCTGCGGCTGCTTGCGCGCGAGCACGCGCGGGTCGTTGTCCGCGACGATCTCGCCGTTGATGATGTGCACCATCCTGAGGGCGTCCGAGGTGCCCGAAGTCGTCGGCTTCTTGCGCAAATTCGCCGCGCTGATAAATGCGGCGATCTTGACATCGTCGAGAATGGCGGCTGTGGGGCTGCAGACGCCTGGAGCTCCTCCCGATCGCGCTCGGGTCCTTGCGGATGCAAACTCTCTCTCTCTCTCTCTCTCTCTCTCTCTCTCTCTCTTGTTGGCGTTGACGACGTCGTGTGCGTCGATGGCGCGCATGAACTCGATGCCAGCGTCGCTATATTTTCGCTGCCAGAAGTCGTCGCGACGATGAAGAGCGTGCTGCGCGGCATCGAAGCGCGCGCGGAGGCCGCACGCGCCAACGCCGACGCGGAGGACGCGGCTGTGAGCGAGAACCGAGCCGAAGCTCCGGCGTCGGCGACGACGGCGCACGAGCAGCTCGCGGAGCTCAAACTCCTGTCCCGAGTCGAACTCGACTCGTCCACTTCGGCAGGAGCTCAGCGCTCCGAGTCGCAGCGCACTGGCGGAGATGCTGGCTACCGCTGCGAGCGGCGCGACACGGGGCGAGTCGAGAAGAGCACGTTCACGGCGCTCCTCGGGATGTCAAGAGCGCTGACAGCTCGCCAGCAGCCGCCCGCGCCGCCGCTCTCGATCGTCACGCGTGCATGCGTCGCGCCCCCAGCGCCAGCATCGTCGCCATTGACACCGTCCTCGGCACCTGCCAGCACCTCGTCACGAGGTCTCAGCGAGCGTCTCCGACGAGGGAGCGCGATGCCGACGCTGAGCGAGGAATCGCTCGAGGAGAGCGGTGTCGACGACGCGGCGCCGCCGGAGGTCGACGCGGTCGCCTCGGACGAGTCTCGCGATCGAGCAGTGGCCATCGAGCAAGGCGGCCGTGACGTGAACGGCTCTCGCCGGGGCAACCGTGACGACGACGATGCTAGCGACGATGAAGCGTTCGCCCAGATGCTGGCGCAGTTGTCTGGCGACTACGAGCAGCTCGCCTTGTCGACGGTCGATCTCACTGCGCGCCGCCTTGGCAAAGTGCACGCTGCCGTTCTCTTCGGCGGAGCTGCTCCACTGGCGTCCGACGGGCCCGAGACGGCGGACGAGCGAGCCGAGTCTGTTGGTCCAATGCACGCTTCCAGCTCTCCTCGCACCAGGATGCGGTGTATCCGAGCTGCGGTCGCAGTCGACACGCTGCGGATGCTGCTCGAGCGGCACGGACAGGAGCGCGCGTGTCGAGAGATCGCGAGCGCGAGCCGCCAGCTCTTCGAGCAGGTCGCGCGCGAGAGCGGCGTGGAGCCGCTGCGCCACGCCCCCGCAGTGCTCACAAGCCGAAACATCGCTCGGGTCGTGCTCCTGGCTCGAGAGGCTCTGATGCGCGAGGAAGCTCCTCCTCCTCCTCGGCTCAGCTGCAGCACACAGCGTCCACAAACTTCGTCGTCGTCCTCTCGACAGCAGCAGCCACGAAGTCCCGCGCACAAGTCTCCTGCTTCCCACGCTGCCTCCGCCTCGCCTCGCTCGCCGTCGAAGCGCGTCGCGCTCTCTCCCCAGCGCCGCAGCATCCTCGCGAGCGACGGCGACCACGTGCTGATGCAGGAGAAGATCAGCGCGTTCCAGTTCCGAGGCTCGAGCAACAACGGCCTCGCGCTCTTCAAGGTCCGGCGGGACGGCGCCGCGGAGATCGAGGCGGCGGCCACGAGGCGACTCAAGTCCGCCGCGTACAGCAAGGAGCACGCGCGCAAGTCCACGCTCCAGTGAGCGAGAGGCCACCATTGCACACAAGCACAGCATCGTAGATTACATC
>JAASGM010000412.1:0-20660 GCA_023334215.1 Globisporangium cystogenes | reverse complement strand
CTCGCGGAGCAGCTCCGAGACTGCGACGCCCTCGTCAGCACGATCTACGACTCGTCGCCGGCGTTCGCGGACACCCAGCTCGCGCTCATCGAGGCATGCAAGCTGACACCCAAGTGCAAGCGCTTCATCCCGTCTGAGTTCTGGGTCAACACGGACGCCTTCCCGGACCTGGCGGGCCCGCTCTACGTGGACAACCGCGTGGTCAAGAACGCGCTCGGGGCGCAGAACGAGATCGAGTGGACCATCGTTCTGGTCGGCTGGCTCATGGACTACTTCGTTCCCGGCGCGAACCGCTACCACGCGGAGCCCACGGGGTTCTTCCCACTCGACTGGAACACCAAGACACTCACGATTCCGGGCGTCGGTAGCGAGCCATTTGCGGCCACCAGCGCACGCGACACGGCCAGGGCGGTCGCCGAGCTGCTCCGCAGCCCCAACAAGTGGATCCCATTCACGTACGTGCAGGGCGTCGAGACGACGTGGCTGGAGCTGATCGAGGTCGTCAAGACTGCGAGCGGCGTGCAAGACCTCAAGGTCGAGTTCGTGTCGGCGGACGAGCTGCGCCGTGTCAGCAAGCAGGACGAAGGCGGGTTCGCTGCGGAGGTGGCGCAGTTCCACCTAAACACTCTCGCTGGGATGGTCAAGTTCAACCAGGAGAAAGCGCAGCGCGACCGCGAGACGCACTTTGCGAGCGTCCGCTTCCGCTCGGTGGCGGACCTGCTCACGGCGGTGAAGAACGACCCGAGCGTGATAGTGTGAGGCGACTCCAGGAGGCTTCGCTGAAGTGTGGTCAACGACCAAGGAGCTCTGGTACAACAAAGTTCACAACTACAGTTAGTACCGAGTCAGATTTACAATTACAGGTGTCCTGGGAGGAGTTCTTCATCATGAGACCTCGCATCACCAACAGCGCGGCCACCGCCGTGCTGACTTCCGACGCGCTCGTGCGGCGTATCACCGAGTTCCAGAGCGGGTACCCGCATGCGGTCGCGGGTCTGCTGGTCGGCGTCGACTCCACGGGGCTCCAGCACGCCTGGGGCCGCGTCTTCAGCTCCCAAAAGACTCTCGACGGCGCGCTGCCCCGCCTCGTGGTCGCGGTCGGAGACACGCGGACATTACGGCTGCTGTTCGACCTGAAGGCGCGACCGCCGTACCAGAACGACCCGATGGTCGCCTTCACGCACGTCATGCGCTCCGCCGTGCAGCTCAAGCGCGTGGACATGCTCGAGTGTCTCGCGGAGCTGATGGCGCGCGACCCGAACTGGCGCTGGGAGCCCAACTTGTTGGCGCGCGCAGTGGACACGAGCGAGGGCGACGTGCGCGTGCTCGAGTGGCTGCACGCGCACCTCCCGCACGAGTCGCGTGACATTGGCGCGCTTTACGTCAACGGAGCCGCGTACCGAGGCGACCTCCGCGTGCTCCGCTGGATCTGCGAACACGGGTACAGGAACATCGGCGGCACCGCGGACTGCGCGGCAGCCAACGAGCACGTCGAGGTGCTCGAGTATCTGTACCAGCACACGGACGTGCGGTGCAGTCCGGGGGAAGTGACCCTAGCAGCCGAGCGCGGCGCCGTCGAGGTCGTCAAGATCGTCGTGCGCGAGCAGACAGCGGAGGCGCTCGAGCAGGCGCTCGGCGCTGCCTCGCGTCACGGCCGCCTCGAGGTGGTTCGGTTCTTCGTCGAGCGCGGCGTTGGCGCGAACGCGAAGACGCTGATCGACGTCGCCGCGCAAGAAGGGCACCTGAGCGTCGTGACGTATCTGCACGAGCACCTCCCGCGCGCGTGCACGTGGCAGGCGATGCACAACGCTGCGTTGCGCAGCCACGTGGACATCGTCGCGTTCCTGCACGCACACCGCACCGAAGGCTGTTCGCCCGCGACCATGAACAGCGCAGCAGCTCACGGGCACCTGAACGTCGTCAGGTTCCTGCACGAACACCGCAGCGAAGGATGCACGACGAAGGCGATGGACGGCGCCGCCGCCGGCGGCCGCTTGGAGATCGTCCAGTTCCTGCACGCGAACCGGAGCGAGGGCTGCAGCTCGGCGGCGGTGCACCTAGCGGCGGTGAACGGGCACTTCGCCGTCATGGAGTTTCTCTGCGAGCACCGCCCCGAGTGCGACGCCGGCGCGTTGATGATGAGCGCGGCGTCCGGCGGCCACTTGGACGTCGTCAAGCGGCTGCACAAGTTCCCCGCGGCTCGGGCGTCAGCGTTCGTCGCGCTGAGGGCCGCCGCGCAGCAGCGGAGACCTGCCGTCCTCCAGTTTCTGTGTCAGCAGCACCGGGAACAAGCAGGAGCGACCCGAAGCAGCTTCTTGGCGCAGGCTATAACGGACGGGACCGACTGGCTGGTAGAAGCGCTCGTGCCACACTCGACGGCCGCGGAGCTAGAGGACGCGAGGGCGATCGCTTGCGGCCGAGCAGAGGGAGAACCTCCGATCCTGCGAGTGATCGAGCGCCGCATCGACGAGCTGATGCGCGCGTGCGCAGACGAATGAGCGAGATCTCGTGGCCGCTCGCGTAGCTGGAAGCGGAGCTGTCCACTCGTCCCGGAACCGCAGCGTCAAGTGGCGATGCGAACCGCGTGTTCTTCACCGGCCACTTGATCGGCAGCCGCACGGCGCTCAACCGAACGGAAGCGAAGCTCATCGTGCGCGGACATTGCACTTCTTCTCAGCGCAGCACCAAGAGACTGCGCACATCCCGGCGTTCGCGGCATGGGCAAAGGACGACTCATCCAGCCAGAAGGATGACCCACATAATCAGGAGGCTGAGGGAGGTGGCTCACCCCGGAGCTGCGCTTCGACTACGGCGGCCACACGGTCCAGAGGACCATGACGCGCTTCCTCGTCGACGAACTCGGGAACGGGGCCAAGCAGGTGGCGATGGCCACTGCTCCACAGGGACGACGCGTGAGCTGCCTCCTCACGAGAGAGGAGAGCGCCGTGCGCTTGCTCGACGGGCGAGAGACAGGAACCCACTCGCGATGCACTGCCAACACGCGTTGACGAACCACCCACCGCGCCAGCTCACACAGTCACCTGGTCCGGCAGCTCTCGTGCCGTCGCTGGCGCCGCGACCTGCAGCCGCTGCCCGTCCAGGAGCTTGTTGTCCAGGATCGAGAGCACGACGTCCACGCACGCCTCCACGAGCGGCATGATCGCGGCGCGCCACTCGGCGCCGTCGCCGCAGTGCGCGCTCGTCTTCACGCGCGAGTGCGTCACGACCGCGACCCGCGACATGAGCCGCGAGTGCGGCGCGCGCTCGACCGCGAGCCACATGAGCTCGCGGTGCTCGGCGATGCCGTCCGCGGCGAGCGAGAGCGAGTCCCAGATGAAGACCTTGGGCGCGCCGGCGTCGCGGCTCGCGACCTGCTGCACGAGCGCGTGGTAGTTGAGCAGCGTCGGCTCCGCGCGCGACGGCAGCGACAGCCGCTCGCGGAACTTGAGCGTGCAGAAGTCGTGCGCCTGCTCGACGACGCGCCACGCCTGCGCCGCCTCCGCGAGCAGCGGTGCGCTCGAGGAGGCGGCCGCCGAGCAGCCCTGCAGGCTCGAGAGCGCGGACCAGACCGCCGTCGCCGTCGTGTGCGGGTCGAACGGCACCCAGCGCGCGCACACGAGCGTCGAGCCCTCGTCGCCGTCGGCCACGTGCGACCAGTGGTCCTCCTCGACGAGCGCGTCGGTCGCGCCGCCGAGCGCGCGGATGCCGTGCGCCGCAAACACGTCCGGCGCGCGGCACGCGGCCGCCTGCACGTCGACCCGCAGACGCGCGAACAAGACGCTCTGCTCCCACTTGCTCTGCAGCGCCGCGGCGGCGCGCGCAGAGGCGGCCGCGTCGCCGCGCCGGCGCTCGCGCAGCAGCCCCCAGAGCCGTTCGATCCAGTCGGCGTTGATCTGCACGCGGTCGCTCAGCTGCCGCTGGTGCTGCGCGGCGTCGCGGCGCGCGCGCTGCTGGCGGTCGGCGAGGCGGCGCCAGGCGAGCACCACGCCCGCGCGGCTGGTGGACGTCGTGGGCTGCTGGCTGTTGCGCCGCAGCAGCTCCGCGTGCTGCTCGAGCTCGCGCACCAGCTGCTGCAGCGCCAGCAGCTCCGCGCGCTCGCGGTCGCGCGTCGAGTTCCGTCGGCGCGGCGCGCGCGTCACGGCGGAGGCCGCCGAGGACGAGGAGGCGGCTTGCATCGCCATCGTCGTTGATTGATCGAGTGGGAAGAAGGAGTTAATAACAATTGTGAGTGTGATGCTGATTTTTGTAGATGAAAGTCGAGTGGGCACTTACGAGTGGCGTTTCAACGGTAAAGATCCTCGACTTCGGAGCTGTAGTGGCGATACGGAGTCCGGAGCTAAGGTGTCAATGCGTTGCCGCGGTGTCGATACGCTGCTTTGGTGTCGATACGTTGCGTCGGTGGCGATACGTTGCTTCGGTGTCGATGCGTTGCTGCGATGTCGATACGATACGTTGCCACACAGCCAAACATTTGGCCAAATGCGAAGGCGTCGTGTTCGAGGTGCCTGTTGGTTCCTTTTGCTGCCATCTTCGACGATCCTGCAAGGAAAGAGCGTCTTCCTCGATCATCAGCATGCTGCCTCGCAAACGTACTGCAGGCACTCAGAGCGCAAGCACGTGTACATGGCGTCCATGCATGAAGTGGCGGTCGAGGACGCCGCTCACAGTGCACGAAAACTGCATGAAACTCTGCACGAAACTCTGCACGAAAATGATGCGAATGAGACAGAGATTGGCTCCCGACAAGATACCGTTCCGCGCACTTTTCTATAGAAGCTGAATCGCACGGCAACTTGAACGAACGCTCTTTGCTCATTCGTTCTGGCTTTTTCAGACTAGGGCTAGGGAGCTATACTCATTCCAACGCTGGGTCTCGTTTTCACTAGCATTCAGTATGATGAAAGTCGAACGGCTCTCGACACCGAGTCTGCCTGGTTTGTGCCAGCGGCTGTCGCCCGGAAAAGCCCAACCGCCATCGCCCCTCGAAAAGCTCTCGAGCTCACTTCCCCGCCCGCCCGCCCGCCGCGTGCTGCTGGTCGGACGACCTCTTCCTCCTCTGGGTGTCGGGACGTGCACGCGTAGACAGCCAGGCAGAGCAGAGCAGAGCAGAGCAGGCAGGTCTACCGGAAGCGCGTGCAACAGGCCAAAGCAGCCAAAAGCAGGCGATGAAGCAGTCGACGCCCAACACGAAAGCGGACGGCGGCAGCGGCCGCGCGAGCGTCGCGAACCGCGCGCCGCCCTTCGCGCCGCGCCGCCGCGCGCAGTCCAACTACCAGGCGGTCGAGGAGCAGGTCGGGCAGCGCAAGACGGGCCCGCAGGACCTGCACGAGGCGCCGCCGGCCACCGCGGGCGGCGCGTTCGAGCTCCTGCAGGCCAAGTTCGGCTTCCAGGACGGCAACGTGCGCAACCAGAAGGAGCACTTTGAGTGCTGGCTGCTCAACTACGACTCGCGGCTCGCCGCGGGCGACGCCACCGCCTCCCTGCAGCGCGTCCACGCCAAGTTCTTCCGCAACTACGCGCGCTGGTGCCGCTTCCTGCACACACAGCCGCAGCTCGCGGACCCGGGCGCGGACCCGGCGGCCGCCGAGCGCCAGCTCGCGCTCTTCCTGCTCGTGTGGGGCGAGAGCGGCAACCTGCGCTTCATGCCCGAGTGCCTCTGCTTCCTCTACCACTCGCTCGCGGCCAAGCTCGACGGCGCCGAGCGCCTGCCGAGCGTGCCGGAAGGGACGTTCCTGCGCCGCGTCGTGCGGCCGCTCTACCTCGTGGTCGCCAAGATGCGCACGGCGTCGACGCCCGCCAAGGGCGAGCGCGCGCCGGACCACAAGAACATCACCAACTACGACGACGTGAACGAGTTCTTCTGGTCGGAGCGCTGCCTCGACTTCGACGAGCTCAACGTCGCCGAGGCCATCAACCTGCAGGAGCACAAGACGTTCAAGGAGCGCCGCAGCTTCCTCAACCCCATGCTCGCGTTCTTCCGGATCTACTTCTTCCTCTTCGTGATGTTCCACGTGCTCGTGGCCGTCGCGTACGTGGCGTACCGGTCGGACCCGGAGAGCAAGAACGGCTTCCGGTTCTACGAGAACATGTTCTCGAAGGACGTCGCGGACATCCGCAACCACGCGTTCTGCTCCGTCTTCCTCACGGTCGCGGGGCTCCTCATGCTCAAGGTCGTGCTCGAGATCTGGATCGGCGGCTTCCAGATCTTCAGCCGCGCGCCGTACGCGCTCGCGGTCTTCGTGCGGCTCGTGTGGCACTCGGTCTTCTTCGCGCTCTTCGCGATCGTCAACACGTCGCCGTACGAGGTGCTCATCGGCTCGAAGGACATGCTCGCGATGGGCTACCTGCTCGGCGCCGCGTACATGGCGCCGGTCGTGCTCGCGGGCTTCGTGCAGATGTTCTTCCGCCGGTGCGTCTGGGACATCCCGTTCCTCAACTCGATGGACGGCAAGCGGGAGCAGTACATCGGCCGCCACATGGGGCAGACGTGGGGGAGCTTCTTCCTCTACGGGCTCTTCTGGATGGTCATCTTCGTGCTCAAGTTCCTCTTCAACCTCCAGCTCATGGTCAAGCCGCTGATCGGCCCGACCGTCGAGATCTACGACATCCGGGTCTCGGAGGCGCAGCTCAAGAACGGCATCATCGAGTCGAAGCACAACATCGCGTACCTGATCGCGATGTGGGGCCCCGTGTTCCTCGTGTACCTGTACGACTCGCAGATCTGGCTCGCGATCATGCAGTCAGTGGTGGGGGCGTACATCGGCATCCGCCTGCGCATCGGTCACTCGTCGCGCATCCCCGAGTTCGTCAAGCGCCTCAAGGCGGCGCCGAAGCTCTTCGACGACAAGGTGGTGTCTGCGGCGGCGAAAGGGCAGCTGTCGTCGCACAGCAGCCACAGTCCGCTGGCGTCGAGTGCTGTTGCGCCGGACGCGAACAGCCGCTTGCGGTTCGCGGTGGTCTGGAATGAGATCGTGAGCAGCTTCCGTCTGTCGGATCTTCTCGACGACCGCGAGACGGCGATCCTGCAGTACCAGATCTCGGACACAGGGTCTGTGGAGGACCCGGTGTTCCTCATTGCTGGTCAAGCGCAGACGGCGACCGATATCGCGGCGAAGGCGAAGACGCGTCGACTGGAAGACTCGAGACTGGTGAAGGAGCTGGCGAAGGCCGGCGTGCTCGGGTGCGCGAAGAACTGTCTCGACATCGGCTTCCAGATCCTGCGACAGCTGCTCGGACCGCAGGACGGTGAGCTCGTCGCGGTCTTCCAAGAGATCCTGCTGTCCGGCAAGGTGAACTCCGTGGTGAACCTCGTGCACCTCCCGCTGGTCCGCGAGAACATCGTGGATCTGCTCGCGAGCCTGCTCGACCTGCCGGAGCCGTCGATGAGTCCGATCGGAGGCACGTTCGGTCTTCCGAACGACCAGGTGATCGTGGTGGTGCAGCGCGTGGACGCGTTGCTGAAGAGCATCGAGCTGATGCTGGAGGAGGAGTGGATGGCGCAGAAGCTGCGCCAGTCAGTGTTCACCAAGATGACGCCGGACTTGGACTACCAGAAGAGGCAGCTGCTGGCGATCTTCGCGGACCGGATCAGCCAGGGCGAGTCGGGCGATGGTCCGCGCACGTCTCCGAGCTCGAACGAGAGCGTGATCTCGCTGTCGACGCGCCTGTTCTTCCTGCTGACACTCGACGCCGCGGACGCGCTCCCGCGGTGCCATGAAGCCCAGCGCCGCATGAGCTTCTTCCTCAACTCGCTGTGCATGAAGATCCCGTCGGTGCAGTCGATCGCGTCGATGCACTCGTTCTCGGTCATCACTCCGTACTACAACGAGTCGGTGCTGTACTCGATCGACGAACTGAACGGCCGCGTGAACTCGAACCCGCTGTTCAAGAAGGTGGAAGCCAAGGGCCGCGACCTGAGCATTCTCAAGTACCTGATCACGTTCCACAGCGACGAGTGGGGGAACTTCCTCGAGCGCGTCGGCGCGACAACGATCGAGGAAGCGCTCGCGGAGACGCCGACCCAGGTCCGGCTGTGGGCGTCGATGCGCGGCCAGACGCTCGCGAGAACGGTGCACGGCATGATGATGTACGAGGACGCGCTCAAGATGCTCCGGTGGCTCGAGATCGGGTCGGACGACAGCATCTCGCATTTGGACAAGATCAAGCACATGGACCGCATCGCGGGTCTCAAGTTCTCGTACGTGACGAGTTGCCAGATCTACTCGGACCAGCTCGCTGCCGGCGACAGCCGCGCTGCGGACATCGACCTCTTGATGCGCAAGTACCCGAACTGGCGCGTGAGCTACGTCGACACGATCCGGCCGCCCGCCGGGAGCGGCACGGAACCGAGGTACGACTGCGTGCTGGTCAAGTCGGACGGCGACGAGATCGTCGAGGTGTACCGCTACGAGCTGCCGGGCAACCCGCTCGTGGGCGAGGGCAAGCCCGAGAACCAGAACATCGCGCTGCCGTTCACGCGCGGCGAGTACGTGCAGACGATCGACATGAACCAGGAGCACTACTTCGAGGAGGCGCTCAAGATCCCGAACTTCTTGGCGAGCGGCACCGAGAACGGCCAGAACGTGACGATCATCGGCATGAAGGAGCACATTTTCACGGGCCGCGCGTCGTCGTTGGCGCGCTTCATGACGCACCAGGAGCTCGTGTTCGTGAGTCTGACGCAGCGCGTGCTCGCGTACCCGCTGTGCACGCGCATGCACTACGGCCACCCGGACGTGTTCGAGAAGACGTTCATCATGACGAACGGCGGCGTGTCGAAAGCCAGTCGCGGGATCAACCTGTCGGAAGATGTCTTCAGCGGCTACAACGCGTGTCTGCGCGGCGAGACGGTGACGCATGTCGAGTTCATGCAGTGCGGCAAGGGCCGAGACGTGACGCTGAGCCAGATCAACGCGTTCGAGGCCAAGCTGGCGAACGGCTCGGCCGAGAGCTCGCTGAGTCGCGACTCGCACCGCATGGGCTCCGGCATGGACTTCTTCCGCCTCAACTCGATGTTCTACGGCCACATGGGCTTCTACATCTGCAACGCCCTCACGGTGCTGTGTGTGTTCGTGTACGCGTACGCGAAGGTGTACATCGTGCTGCACGAGGAGATCGGGAACATGGCGATCACGAAGACGAACGTCGTGGACGACCTCGCCGAGGTGCTGAACACGCAGTTCATCTTCCAGTTCGGCATGCTCATGACGATCCCTCTCATCGCGACGTTGTTCGTCGAGTACGGCTGGCACCAAGCAGTCGTGCAGTTCGTGGAGCTGATCGTGACGCTCGGGCCGCTGTTCTACATCTTCGAGACGGGGACGAAGGCGCACTTCTACGACGTCGCGATCATGCGCGGCGGCTCAAAGTACCGTGGCACGGGCCGTGGGTTCGCGATCGTTCGCGAGACGCTGGTGAACTTCTACAAGGAGTACGCGGCGTCGCACTACCGCAAAGCCGTCGAGCTGATCGGGCTGATGGTTCTCTTTGGGGCGTTCGGGAACTTCAACATCGGCACGAGTGAGCGCGACAAGTACTGTGAGCACGCGCCGTTCAACTGCGACGCGAACCCGGACCTGATCCCGCAGAACATCACGCTTCTGGACGCGTACGCGTCCATGGGCCAAGACTACGGCATCGCGTCGTTCGCAGTGTGGCTGCTTGGCGCGTGCTGGCTGCTGGCGCCGTTCTTCTTCAACACGGACGGGATGGACTTCGCCAAGACGCGCGTGGACGTCGCCAACTGGCTGAACTGGATGATGGCTACTCCCGGACAGGCGGACGACTCGCTGCTGAACGGCTCGGGCCGACCGGCGGCGTCCGACACGTGGCTCGACTTCTACACGTACGAGTCGGAGCTGATGAAGGACGTGAACTGGACGAGCCGTATCGCGTACATGGTGCGTGAGCTGCGCCACCCGCTGACGATGTACTACGTCTTCATCGTGAACTTCGACCTCGCGGACATCGCGCTGCTCGGCGGCT
This sequence comes from Globisporangium cystogenes, assembly GCA_023334215.1. NCBI lineage: Eukaryota > Oomycota > Peronosporomycetes > Pythiales > Pythiaceae > Globisporangium > Globisporangium cystogenes. The sequence continues at coordinate 10,676 of JAASGM010000412.1, read as the reverse complement.
GCATCGGCGGCATCGTGGTGCTGCTCTGGCTTGGCAGCTTCGCCGGCGGCTTCTGCGTGCGCAACAAACTGAACGCGATCCGTGGCGGGCTGTACCTGGTCGTGATCGTCGGCGGCGTCGGCGTGGCGCCGTTCATCGTCGGTTCGATGCAGGACTGGAGTGGGCAGAAGGCGTTCTCGTTGACGGTCGGGATCTTCACGGGTCTGTACACGATCCTGCAGTACCTGCTGATCCTGCACGGCACGATGGGCGTCCCGGTGGCGAGACTCGGTCTGGCGGTCGAGCTGGCGTTCTTCTTCGACATGGTGGTCGGTCTGTTCCTGATCGTGCCGCTGCTGGTTCTCTCGGCGTTCCCGTTCATGCGCACGATCCAAACGCGCATGATGTACAACGGCGGCTTCTCGCGCGCGCTGAGCACGGGCAACGAGTTCGCGGCGTCGCTGAGCGTGGTTGTCGGCGGTCTCGCCGGCTGGTCGTACGGCTGGATGACGTGTCTGATCTTCTCGCTCGGCTACGTGAACGCCGCGAGCGACAGCTTCATCAACAAGTCGTTCATCTTCTTCGTGAACACGCGCTTCCTTGGCGACTTCGAGTTGGAGTCGCTGAAGGGCTTCGCGGCGTTTGCGGCTGCGGTCGGCGCCGTGGTCGCCGTGCTGTTCGCGCACGTGGCGGGGCGTCGGCTTGCGATCGTGGCGTCGTGCGTGGTGACGTTCGCGGGCGTCGGTCTGGTGTTCGTCGAGTCGAGCTCGGTGATCCTGATCGGCTGCTGCGTGGCGTCGGCCGGCGTCGCGATGCTCTCGGTGGCGAGCGTGCTGTACAACTTCGAGATCAACATGGTCGGGTGGAAGGGCAAGGGCGTGCTCATGTTCCTGCTCGGGTCGTCGCTCGGCTTCTTCGTCGAGGCGCTCGTGCTCGACAACATCAACGTGACGGCGATCCGCCGAGGCTTCACGAACGAACCGCTGCACGACTGGCAGCTGCAGTTCGTCTTCGGCGTGATCCCGCTGGTGCTGCTGGTGCCGGTGATGTTCTTCCTGCCGGAGAGCCCGGTGTGGCTCTTCCGCCACCGCGACCAGAAGTCGGCCGAGACGACGCTGGTGAGGCTCCGCCAGCGCCACGACGTGGTCGAGGAGTTCAGCGACATGAAGGAGGCGTTCGTGGACAAGGGCAGCCGCATCAACATCCCGTTCCGCGTGTGCGTCGTGCTCCTGCTCCAAGCGACGTTCGCGGTCTTCAACTCGAACGCGCTGCTGCGCCGCGTGGTGGTCAAGGTCGAGTTCGCGACCCCGAACGCCGAGGAGAGCTCCAAGTGGCTCGTGTACTTCGGCCTCATGAACTTTGTCGGCGTGCTGCTGAGCCTCATGACGGTCGACAACCTGCGCCGCAAGACGATCTTCAAGGACATCCTGCCCGTGTCGGCGGCGCTCTCGATCGCGTGCGGCGCGTTCGGCAGCACGAGCCTCGAATCGAGCGCGATCACGGACGTGGCGCTCTTCGTGCTGTACGCGAGCGGCGCGCTGTCGCTGACGTGCGCGACGTGGCTGACGGCCGTGGAGGTGTTCCCGCCGTACCAGACGAGCCGCTACGTGGGGCTGTCGTTCTTCGTGTACTACGCGGTGCAGGCGGGCGTGAACTTTGCGGGGCTGACGTTCGCGATCAGCCACTTTGTGTTCGCGGCGCTTTGCGCGGTGCTCACGGTCGTCATGTTCGCGATCTGCGCGAGCACGAACGAAGGCGCGATCGAGCTCAAGAGCGAGAAGAAGGTGCGCAAGGACGCCGAGCAGCACGCGGCAGAGGAGCGCGCGCACTACGCGTCCCGCGCGTCGCGCTCGCAGTCGTTCCTGCGGTCTCGGTCCCGCCGCTCGTCGGCGCACTACGCGGCTCGCACGCCGCAGGAGAGCAGCTACCATAACTTTGAGTCCCCCGCCGCCGCGATGCCGCACCCGAACCGAAGAAGCGTGAACGGCTCGGTGCAGCGCGCAGGGTGAGGCTGGCGAGAGCGACTCGGCTGTGTGTGGGAGGTGGTGACGAACAAGTTGCATTCGTGTATGGCGATGTCACGTGTGTGTGTGTTGTTATCCAACAAGTCGCGCGTCCTTGTCCGACGCGTCAGGAGACTGCCGATTCGAGGCGTTTGCAGTGCGTCATCGTCCTGTTCGCCGCGGAGTCCGATCGCTGTACAACGCAGCATCAGCCCTGTCGAATTCACTCGAGCGGAGCTTGCGCTATGAGCTCTCGAGTCTCGACACCTTTGCCTCCAGTTCCAATCGCCGCGATCACGACCAGCTCCGCCGTCTACCTTCCTCTATCTGCACCGAGGGCCGAGTGCCGAGAACCACGAGTATCAGGGCTCCGGTGCCAAGACGCTCGCTCTCGACTGCTCTTCATCAGGTTATGAGTCCAAGATCGTCCAAACACGCAGCGAGTCATCGAGTGCTCTGAATAGTGCGCTGCCACGATCGCCACCAGCCACACTTCAAGCTCCAAGAGCTCACTTCGCAAGCCGTTGGCCGCCGCTCACCTCGTGACCCCCTCCCGCCTCTCCCCTCTTCTCGCCACTCGCGATGTTCGCCGCCGCCGCCATGCGCTCCGCTCTGCGCGCGCGCCGCTCGATCACCACGGAGAGCAAGCAGGTGCGGCGTAACCTATCAGCGTAACCCCAGCGTACCCTCGCCTCCCCTCCTAACGCTCTCTCTCATGCTCGCCTGCACCAGTGGGCCGCGGCGCTCAACCAGCGCCTGGAGCAGACGGACCCGGTGCTCTTCGACCTCATCGAGCAGGAGAAGCGCCGGCAGCGCGACTGCCTGAGCCTCATCGCGTCCGAGAACTTCACGTCCGTGTCGGTGCTCGACGCGCTCGGGTCGGTCATGTCGAACAAGTACTCGGAGGGCTACCCGGGCGCGCGCTACTACGGCGGCAACCAGATCATCGACGCGGCCGAGAACCTCTGCCGCGACCGCGCGCTCGAGGTCTTCAAGCTCGACCCGGAGCGCTGGGGCGTGAACGTGCAGTCGCTCTCAGGCTCGCCGGCCAACTTCCAGGTCTACACGGCGCTGCTGCAGCCGCACGACCGCATCATGGCGCTCGACCTGCCGCACGGCGGGCACCTCTCGCACGGCTACCAGCTCGGGAGCAAGAAGATCTCGGCCACATCCATCTTCTTCGAGAGCATGCCGTACCGGCTCGACGAACGCACGGGGCTGATCGACTACGACGCGCTCGAGAAGAGCGCCGCGCTCTTCCGCCCCAAGCTCATCGTGGCCGGCACGAGCGCGTACTCGCGCCACATCGATTACCAGCGCATGCGCGCGATCTGCGACCAGCACAACGCCGTACTGCTCGCCGACATGGCGCACATCAGCGGGCTCGTCGCCGCCGGCGTCGTGCCGTCGCCGTTCGAGTTCGCCGACGTGGTGACGACGACGACGCACAAGTCGCTGCGCGGGCCGCGCGGCGCCATGATCTTCTTCCGCAAGGGGCTCAAGGGCGTCGACAAGAAGGGCGTCGCGAGCCACTACGACCTCCAGCCGCGCATCGACTTCGCCGTCTTCCCGGGGCTCCAGGGCGGCCCGCACAACCACACGATCGCGGCGCTCGCGACCGCGCTCGAGCAGGCCAAGAGCCCGAGCTTCGCCGCGTACCAGGCGCAGGTGCTCGCGAACGCCAAGGCGCTCGTCGCGGAGCTCGCGGCGCGCGGCTACGACGTCGTGTCGAACGGCACGGACAACCACCTGGCGCTCGTGAACGTCAAGACGACGCGCGGCGTCGACGGCGCGCGCGCCGAGTTCGTGCTCGAGAGCGCCAACATCGTCGTCAACAAGAACACGGTGCCGAGCGACAAGAGCGCGCTCGTGCCGAGCGGCATCCGCCTCGGCGCGCCGGCGCTCACCACGCGCGGGCTCACGGAGGACGACTTCGCGCAGGTCGCGCGCTTCGTGGACGACGGCGTGCAGCTCGCGGCCGCGCTCAACGAGCAGGCGGTCGCGCGCGGCGCCAAGAAGGTCGCCGACTTCAAGAGCTTCGTCGCCGCGGACGCCGCCGCGCTCGCGCAGGTCGCCGCGCTCAAGACCAAGGTCACGGCGTTCGTGCGCCAGTTCCCGACCGTCGGCTTCAGCGAGGCGGACATGAAGTACAAGGACTGAGTCGGATTCGCTAGTCGGCGAGCGCGACGATCCCGCTCGACTCGTAGCAGTAGATGAGCCGGAGCTTCTTCATCTCGTCGATCGCGCGCCTCCCTTCCTCGGCGCTCGGACAGCTCTGGGTGATTGGGTGATTGGGTGGGTAGAGCGCCAACGCCAACGCCAACGCAGCCACGGCACGCGGGAGTGAGCCGAGAGAACGGAGACGAGTGGGAAGAGTGTGGAGAGTTCACGTACGCTCAGGAACGCCTGCAGCTCGACGGTCTTGCGCACCGCCGGTGTCGGCGAGGTGCTGGTGCTGGAGCTGGCGGATGCGGCCGAGGTGTCCTGCGCGAGCTGCTGGTGCAGCCGCGTCATGAGCGTCCCGATGCTCGCGGACGGCGCGAGCGTCCGCAGCAGCGAGTGCAGCCGCGCGCCGTTCGCGCTCAGCTCGGCCACCGTCTCGTCGTGCGCGCTCTGGAGCTGGTGGGAGGGTGGGGGTAGAGACCGCGTCAACAGGAAACGCTCGCTCAAGAGCAGCAGCAGCAGCAACAGCAGCAGGCGCGTACATGCGCGGCCTCGTCCTCGACGCCCTGGAGCTCGTCCTCGTACTGCGCCTTCAAGGAGCTCGTCTGGCGGCGCGCAGTAGACCCCCGTGGTGAGCGCTCGCGCCTCCTCCTCCTCCTCTTCGTTCCGAGCGCGACCTGGCAGCCGACCGAACGCACCTGCTGCGCCTCGGCGATCGCCTCCTGCGTCTCGCGGAGCAGCGCGATCTCCTGCCGCAGCTCCGAGACCTCGCTGCGCAGCCGCGCCTCGGCCACCGCCTGGCGGTCCGCCGCGCTCTGCCGCTCGTTCGCGCGCTCGTCGTCCGCCTCGTGCGCGAGTTGCTGCTCGAGCTGCGCGAACTCGCTCTGGAGCTGCCGGACCTCGCTCGAGTGCTCCGCGATCTCTTGCTGCGCGCACGTGGGCGACGTGGCGACGTGAGCAGTTGCCTCCCCACTCTCCTCCTCCCTATCAGACGCACCATCAGCACGCGCCGCTCGCTCTCCGCCTCGCCGCGGCTGCGCTTCCGGCGCTCCGCCGCCCGCGTCGCGTGCTCCGCGCGGCGCTTGCGCGTCGAGCGCTTCTTGCGCTTCTCGGCCTCGATGTCCTGCGCCGGCGTGAGCTCCTGCTCCCTTCATAGTCTTCCGATAGTCTTCCGATAGCCCGCACCTTGGAGAGCGCGTCGGCTTGGTCCTCGAGCTCCTGCAGCATGCGCTCGTACTCCTCCTGGATGTCCGTGTTGCGGCTCGAGACGATCTCGCGGAACTGCCAGGCAAGAAGAGCGTGTGAGCAGCAGCGCGGCGGCTCGAGCGGCTCGCAGCGCGGCTCGTACGTCGTCCGAGCGCCGGCGCAGCTCCTTCTCGAGCCGCGCCTTGGTCATCTCGAGGCGCTCGGCGGCCTCCGTGCCCTTGGCCAGCGCGTCGTCGAACTGCTGGCGCTTGGCGTGCGCGTCGCCGGCGCTCGCGCTCACGGGCACCACCGCGAGCGTCGCTTTCTGCAATAGCAGAGAGAGAGAGAGGGTGAGTTCGGTGGTGGTGACTGTGGGCGTAGCAGAGATGCAGAGGGAGGACGCACCAGCGCAGGCATCTCAGCGAGCGGCAGGTCGCGCTGCACGGCCGCCACCATGGAGCCCAGCAGCGCGTCCGTGGTGCGCAGCTGCGAGATGGAGAGGGAGCTGCTCAGTGTTCCGCTATAGGGCGTCATGGTAGATAAAGAGGGCAGCACCTTGTCGCTGCAGGCCGCGAGCTGCAGCACGCACTTGAGCAGCCCGCCGTGCACGTCGCCCATGTTCGCTGTTGGAAGAGTTTTGAATAAAATGGCGCGCGTTTTAAAAATGACAGGTCGAACTCGATAGTGAAAAAAACGAGGTATTCGATGTGTCGAGGACACTCGCAAATTGTCCACTTCGCTTCGAGTGTCGAGTGCCTCCCGAAGATCCGAACCGATGCCTCGAGCCTTTCTCTACAGAGAAGAAGGAGACGCGAGCGCGAAAGTCCATCGTCCCCGACTCGCTGCGGCTCCCACACGACGCACACGACGTTAGTGATGGACCTCCTCGCTCTCCTCCTGCACAAGCGGTCGCGGCAGCCAGCTGACGCAGCGGACCGAGCGTCTCCGACCACGCACCAGCAACCTGACGTGCCTCCTCCCCACCTGCTGCCGCCCCCGCAGCTCTCGGCCGATCGCGAAGTCGCCGCGCACCGCAGCAAGCACGCGCGGTTCTTCGCCATGCTGCGCGTCGGGATCCCGCGCGAGACGGTCGAGCAGGCCATGCGGATCGCGGGCGTCGACCCCGTCGAGCTGGACGGCCCGCATCTCGTCGTGGACGTTGCTCCGACTGCCCTGCAGCCGCGCGCTCTCGCGACAGCAGCATCGACAACCACGACGACGGGCGGTGGACGCGAAGCAGCGCCACGAGGACGCAAGAAGGCGCTGCGCAAGCGCCTGAACTGGGACGTGAAGACCCGCGACGGCGACCGCCTTCCTTCCGGGATCTGGAGCACCGCCGCCCGAGCACCTGCCGTCTCGCGAGAGAACGTGGTGCTGCTCGAGAAGCTCTTCGAGAAGGAGGTGGCCACGCCGGCCAGAGGCCCGCGGGGCTTCGCCCCCAAGAAGGCGGCGCGCATCGCGATCCTCGAGACGAAGAAGGCGCAGAACATCGCCATCACCCTCGCGCGCGTCAAGCTGAGCGTCCCGCAGCTCATCCGCGAGCTCGTCGACATGAACCCGACGATCCTGTGCGCTGCTCAGCTCCAAGGACTGCTCGACATGTGGCCCGACCGGAAGGAGCTGGCGGCGATCGACGACTTCAGCGGCGACGTCTCGGCGCTCGGCGAGGTACAGCACCACCTCCTCTCACTTGCTAGTGTGTGCGAAGACGAAGGAGGAGGAGGCAGCAGCTGACTCTGCACACGCCTCTCGGTGGTGGCGATGGTGGGATGGTAGGCGGAGCAGCTCTTCGTCGGCGTCAAGAGCCTCCCGCGCTTCCGGGAGAAGCTCGCGTGCTTGATCTTCAAGCAGGAGTTCCCGCTCCGCGTCCACGAGCTGCGGTACGTACCGTCTTCTCCCGTTGCTGCTGTTGTTCGCGGTACCCGCTCCCAACGACCTCGTCACCACTCCTGTGCGCTCGCAGCGAGTCGATCAAGCTCGTCATCCGCGGCGTCAACCAGGTCTGCTCCAGCCGCGCGCTCCAGCAGCTCTTTGCCTTCGTGCTGGAGGTCGGCAACCTCCTCAACTTCGGCGCCGGGTCGCCTCGCGCGGCCAGCGTCGCGGGCTTCGCGCTCCGCTCGCTAGACACAGTGGCGCAGACCAAGGCGTTCGTCGGCGGCGTCACGCTCCTGCAGTTCGTCGTACAGGCCGTCGACGTACGTGGTCGTCGTCGCCATCGCGAGTCACGGCCGACAGCTAACGCCTGCCGTGCTGCGAGCAGCGAGACTGCGCGCACCTGGCGGACTTCCCCAGGGAGATCAGCTTGATCTCCAAGTGCAGCAGTGTGTCGATCCGCAGCCTCCTCGCCGAGCAGCAGGCGCTACAGGCAGGATGGAGAGCGCTGGTCCGCGAAGCTCGCGCTGGAGTCTCCGCCGCAGGCGGCGGCGTCGCTGGCGATGGCGACGCACGACGCAGGCCGAAGTCGGTCATGGCGAGCTCCATCCTGACGCAGTTCGCCGCGGAGGTCGAGATCGAGCTGGAGGCGATCCAGGAGCTCCTTCTGCAGCTGGAAGCGAGCGTACGTGCGCTGCTGCGCGTGCTGATGGCTCCGGATGCTCACGTGCTGCCTGGTGTTGTGGTGCGCAGAAGCAGCGCTTCGTGGCGCACTTTGACGAACGAGACGCCACGGACGAACTGGACGAGCAGCTCCGGCACATCGCGCGGTTCACGGCAGCGTTCGCGCACCAGCACCGCCACCTGCAGGACATCAGGCAGGCAGTCGACCGAGCCGTCGACGCCAGCGCGAACTCGACGCGGAACACCGCCGCCCCGACCGCATGAGAGCGTGGTCGGTCGGTCGTGAGAGGCCTCCTGCCACCCGCCTGAAGCACCACTGTTAACGTGTATCACATGCCACACGCTTCCGTCTCCGTCGATCTCGTCGATCACGTCGATCTCGTCGTGGCCAGGAAGGCCGCCCACTGCGCGGACGGAGTCGCCGGCGGAGCAACGAAGTGCTGGCAGAGCGCAGAGCGGACGCCGGCAGCGTGAGCGAGCGGGCGAGTGGGGAGACGAGCAGACGCGAGCGCACCGGAGGAATCGTCGAGGAGCCCGGGAACGTGCGCGGCGGCACGAGGAACTGGTCCCACGCCGTGCGGACGGCGACGAGCGTCTTCATGTCGATCGTCTCGGGGTCCGCGAGCTCTCGGCTCGGACGGCGGCGGTCACCCTCGAGCGGCGCAGCTGCGGCGGCGGCGGACGCGTCGGGCGGCTGCTTGGGAGTCGTCGCCTTCCTCCTCCGCTTCCTCCTCTTCCGCTTGAGACACTGGAGCGCCGCCGCGATCTCCTGGCGCTCGGCCGTGCTGAGAGCGCCTGTGGGCTCCGCAGATGCGCGTCTGAGTGTCAGCGCCGAGCGATCGCCTCCCCTAAGACGCCTCCACGCACCCGCTCGCTGCTCTTTGATCTCCAGCAGCACCAGCAGCTTCCGGGCCTGCGCACGTGCTGCGGCGTCGGCGTCGGCGTCTACGGCACTGCTGCTGCTGCTGTTGAGCTCTGAGGCTGCTGCTGCACTCGCGTCCTCCGCGTCTGCTGCGCTGCGGTCGTCGTCACTGGCGAGAGCAGCAGTCAGGCGGTGACGCGCCACACGTGACGCACCAGCAGCGCACACGCACCTGCGCGCAGCTGGCCGCAAGCCACCGAGGATCGTCGCCTCTGCGCGCCGCCGCTTCGCCGCCTTCTTCCTCGCCGCCTGCGTGCGTCCGTCGCGCTCGTGAGCCGGTGACGCGTCCTCGTCACGCGCTCCTCCCCACGCACCCGCTTCTTCTTGGCGAGCAGCGCGAGGCGCGTGACGTCCGCCAGTTCGTCCTCCGAGCGGCAGAAGAGCGAGGCCGCGCCCATCGCCTCCAGCTGCGCCTGCAGCGCCGCGCAGCTCGCGCGCCTCCGGTCGCGCTGCAGCCGCAGTCGCGAGAGCTCCAGCTGCGCGATCGCGTCGCCGTCGGCCTCCGCCTCGAGTGCGTGGACGCGCGTCTCGGCCGCCAGCGCGTCGTTCGCCGCGGTTCGCAGCTGCGCGAGCAGCGTCTGCGCCGTCGCGATCGCCGCGCGCAGGCGGCTGGTCGGGAGGGAGGACGAGAGTGACGACGACGCGTCAATGTCGGCGCGTCACACGCTGCCGACCACGACGAGCGAACGTACCGCAGCGGCGGCTCCGCCTGCGCTTCGTCGCTGCCGCCGTCCTCTGCGTCTGCAGGCGGCGGCAGGTGCTCGCGCTCGAAGGTCTGCAGCCAACGCGCTTCCGGATCCACGCGCTCAGGCGCCGGAGGAGGAGGCGGAGGCGGAGCGAAGAAGCGCGGCGGCGGATAACGAGGAGGGAAGAAGTGCGGACGCAGCTGCGGCACCGGCAGCGGCGGCGGCCATGGCCCTCGCGCGGCGAACGGCGGCGGCGGCGGCGGCGGGTACGCGCTTCGGCGCATGTCGTCTCCCTCGGTTTTGTCACGCCTGCTGTTCTGTGAGGAAGAGCTGAAAGTGTGGACGCAGCAGCTCTCGGCTGGTCGTCAGGCGCAATGCAAGCGGGCGGGTGCGTGTATGTAGCGTTAGCGCCGGCGCTCACTCGACGAGCACGGGCTTGGGCCTCGTGCTGAAGATCAGGCGGCTGCGCGCGATGCCCACGACCTCGTAGCACACGGCGTCTGCTTCTCCTGCGCTGCCGCCGGCCTCGCCACCGGCTGCCTTTCGCAGGATCGCGAGCGGCGCGGGCAGCGCCGCGAGCTTCCCCGAGAGGATGTGGTTGCCGATGCGCAGCGTCGCGACGCCGTCTGCGAAGCGCAACGTGCCGATGTCGACGGCCGCGAGCGCGTCGGTCGTAACGGCGCCGCCGCTACTGCTGCTGCTGCTGGCGAGAGCGCTGCTGAGATGGGCGTCGTCGACCACGAGGTTGCCCTGCAGCTCCACGACGGACCACTCGGCGCCGGCGCCGTCCACGCGCACGGGCACGAGCATCTTGCCGCTCTGGTCGCACCTGTCCAGACTTTGCACCAAGAAGACACCACTTCATGTAGACCACACCAAGCATTGTGACCACATACTTGTGAGGCACACTTTTAGTGTGGTCTACATAAGTGTGTCTTCATGGCGTCTTTCTTGGCACGGATGCCATAAATAGGCTTGGACAAATGCACAGAAACGGCACAGGCGAACATTTCAAAAGAGTTTCAGATATGACTTGGTTTCACTATATTTTACTAGATTTTCTCTCAGATGTTCGCCTGGTTGCTGAAAGATCTGTCCCGTAGAGAAGAACAAGGAGGAACGAAAGGGTCAGACTTGGGTCCTGCAACTGAAGGCTTGGTGGAGGAGCTTGGGACGCACATT
>JAASGM010000411.1:0-20663 GCA_023334215.1 Globisporangium cystogenes | reverse complement strand
CCACCGCCACGAAGCTGCGCCGCACCCTCCACAACACCACACCGAGCGCCAGCAGCAGCAGCAACAGCTCCAGTATCGGCTCCGACCCTGCCTCCCGTCCACCGAGTGCATCCTGTCGGGACTCGGCGTGCAGAACGCGCTTGTGCAGCTCCTCGGCTTCGGCACCTTCTGCTCTCGCGTCGAGTACGACGGGCTGCGGGACGAGATGGACCGGAGCGGACTGCTGCCTCCAGTGCACCAGTGCGCGAGTGCGCTCTGCCGCCTCCAACAACGGCAGCAACAGCAGTAGCGTCAAGTGCAAGACGACGGCACTCCAGACGCACCCGAGATCGCGGCGAGCGACTCCGGGTCGAGCGCGAGCGAGTCCCGAAGCTCGTGGCGCGTGACGACACCGGCCTCGACCTCCACGAAGCGCAGCGTCACGGGCCGCGGCACACTCTGCAGGCGCTGGATCAGTCTCGCACGGCTCGTCAACGAGGTGCGTGAGGTAGCGTCCCGGATGCCGCGTTAGAGAGCGAGCTGCAGCACGAGCCACGAGGCTGGACGCAGTTCTTGCATGTGTAGAGCGGACGCCCGTCTATCTATTGAGCTCGGCGAGAGCTGCTCCCGTGGGCTGCACACGTGCCTAAGAACGCCGGGTCCGCCGCGTCACTCGGTCGCTGCTGGCTGCGCCGTCCCCACTTCCTCCTCGTTCTCCTCGACCGCCTCCAAGTCGGCCTGCAGCCGCGCCGCCTCCTCCGCTGCCTTCCGCTGCTTCACGCGCAGCTCGCGGGCCTCGCGCTCCTTCAGGCGCTCGAGCTCCTGCCGCTGCTGCTCCTCCTCGTCCTCGCGCTCCTTCTCGAGGCGCCGCAGCCGCCGCATCTCGCGCTCGGCCGCCGCCGCCTCCTTCTCGCGCTTCTCCTGCTCCGCGCGCTCCACCTCCCTCTCGCGCTCGCGCACCTCGCGCTGGGCCTCCATCTCGACCTTGCGCAGCAGCTCGGCGCGCTTGAGCTCCGCGAGCTCCTCCATCGACAGCTGCTGCTTCACCGCCACGGCCGTCGCCTGCTGCTCCATCTGCTCGATCTGCTTGACCTGGATGCGCATCGACCGCTTGCGCGGGATCGCCTCGAGGATCGCGCGCTTCGTCGCCTTCTCCAGCTCCTTCTCGCGCGCCGCGGCCTCCTCCTCGATCTGCTCCACGATCACCTCGAGGTGGTCCAGCAGCTCCTGCTCGCCCGGCACCTTGCGGCCGCGCAGCTCGCGCATGGCCGCGAGCGCCTGGCGGAAGCACGTGTCGTCCTTGGCCCAGAGCCCCCAGTCCTGCGTCGCGACCTCGAGGCGGTACAGGCGCCGCTCCTCGTAGAACTGCGGGAAGAAGTAGAACCGGTTGCCTGCGCGGTCGCACCCGAGCGGCTCCACGCGCATGTCGTCTTCCTCCATCATGCGCACGTGCGTCCTGCGCGCCAGAGCAGTCCGTCAGTCCGTTAGTTAGACGCCAGCCCCACATGGCGAGCGTCTCGACACCGCCACGCTCCCTCCCTCGCACACGCACGTGTTGGACGGGTCGTCGATCACCGCCTCGCACAGGTTGTGCAGGATCTTGCAGCGCAGCTCCACCGGGAGGTCGGCGAACGACTTGTGCTGCGCGAGAAGCGGAGGGGGCGTCAGCAGCTCGTCTGAGAGCTCTCACAAAGCGTCCGGCAGCCGCTGCCTACCTTGAGCGGACACTCGGTGCCGAGCGCCTCGAGCCGCGCCTTGAGGATGTCGAGCGCCAGCCACTCGTCGTCCGAAAGCTCGACGTCGACTTCCTGGCTGGCGTCGCTGGCGTCGTCGTCGTCGTCGTCGTCCGAGAACGACTCGGGGAGCTTCTCGCCGGCCTTGCGCAGCAGCGCGTACCACTTGTCGTACAGCGCCATGTAGTACTCGCGCAGCTGCTTGCTCCACCACTCGTACTTGAGCCCGATGCCCGCCGAGAGGCACTCGCGCTCGCTCTTCTTCAGCAGCAGCTTGGTGAACACGTCCTCGAGCAGCGTGCTCGCCGCCGGGGCGAGCAGCGCGGCCTCGAAGTCCAGCAGCTTGTGCGAGAAGCGCAGCGTCAGCGGGTGCTGCAGCAGCCACAGGATGTGGCACGCGGCCGGCAGCTCCCACATGCCGCGCAGCACGTTCAACTCCTCCAGGTCTGCGTCAGGCGCGAGCGCGAGCAGCAGCGTCAGGCGGCGCAGACACACACTCACCGTCCACACGCACGCACCAATGTCCGCCGTCCGCCACTCGCCGCCCGACTCGGCGAAGAACGGCGCGTTCATCGGCGCGTTCTCGCGCAGCTTGTCCTCCGCCGACCGCACGCGGCGCTTCTTCGGCGCGGCTGCCGCCGCCTTCGCCTTCGCCTTGGGCTTCGCCGCCTTGGGCTTCACCGCCGTGGGCTTCGCCGTCTTGGGCTTCTTGCGCGTCGGCGCCGCGTCTGCAGCTGCTGCCGTCCTCACGAGCGCCCGTCAGCAGCTGCTGCCGGGAAACGCAATCGGCCATCACTCCGCACCTCCGTCGCCGTCCTCGTCCTCGTTCTCGGCCGCGTCGTCGTCGCCGTCGTCGGCAGCAGCTACGCCGGTCGCGTCGCTCGCGGCGTCCTCGTCGGTCGCCTCCTGCGGCTCCGGCGCCGCCCCTTTTTTGGACACCCGCGCGCGCTTCTTCGTGTCCGCCTGGAGCTTCGCCATCGCCGCTGTCGTCACGCCCGCCCGAAGAGGAGAACCTCTCTATCTCCGCTACAGGCACGAGCTACAGTCACCTGCGTCCCGCTGCGAAAATCTAAAAGTGGCCACGAACATGGGCGGGAAATTGGATGCTGGCATACAAAAATCAAGTCTACCCGAACAGCTCAAACGCGGCGGCGTCTATCGGAACGTGGCGCTGCGCGGCATGTGGTGCATGCGCTTCACGGCCTTCGCGGCGCCCGCGAGCTCCTCGCCCGCCGCCGCCGCCGCGCCGGACGCGCCGCGCACCGCCACGAACGGGTTATAGCCGGGGCCGGCGCCGCGGCCGCCCACGCGCTGCTTCTTCTTGCCGCGCGGCCGCTCGGTCGCGCGCGTCGCGTCCGCCATGTCGAACGCCGCGGCCGCCACCTGCGCGCTCGCCGCTGCGTAGTCGAACGCCTGGAACGACGGCGCAGCCGCCGCCGCGTCGCCGCCGTCGTCACCGTCACCGCTTTCCGTGACCGCCGCCGGCTCCGCCTTTCGCCGCTTCGCGCGGCTGCCCATCTGGTACGTCTCGGCGATCGACTTGGGCAGCGCGTCGCTGGCCGCGGACGTCGACGCGGCGGCTGCTGGCGCTGCAGTTGCAGCTGCTGCAGTTGCGGGGTCGGCGCTCGGCCGGTCGCTCTCCGTCACGACGAACGCGATGCGCGCCACCCGCTCGTTCACGCGCGCGAGCCGCGACGCGTTGTCGGTCGCCGCCTGCTGCGAGAGCTCCGCGAAGCTCGCGCGCAGTCCGCTGGCAGCGACGACAGCATCCGCTGCGCACGTGGCGCTGCGCTGACCGCTCGCCCAGTCCGCGTACGCGCTCATGTGGCTCGCAGACGCGAACACCGCGGCGCGCTCGCCCATGTCGACGTCGTCGCCGTCGTCCGCCGCGCGCCAGTGCGTGCTGCTCTTCGTCGCCACCGCGCTGCTGCTGCTGCTGGAACTGCCGGAACTCGCTGAAGACTTCGCCTCCTGCGCCGCGAGCGCGGCCTTCTCGGCGCTGATCTGCGACGTGAGCTCGTGCGCGTACTTGCGCACGAGCGGCGGCACGGGGTTGCACGTGCGGAAGAGCTGCTCCGCCTTGCTCGGTGCGCTCTTGGCGATCTTCATGAGCGCGTGGTTCGGCAGCACGTAGCCCGTGGACTCGTCCTCGGCGCGCGCGACGCGGTCGCGCCAGAAGTAGAGCAGCGCGAAGACGCGGCGCTGCAGCGGCGAGAGCTCCGGGAGCCCGACGGTGGCCTTGAGCTTGTCGCTCAGCGCGGCGCAGTCCTCGTCGCTCGCGCGCGGCTTGGCGTACACCTGCAGGCAGAGCTTGCTCGAGTTGCGCAGCGCCTCGAAGAGCAGACTCGCGCGCGTCGTGTCGCTCGCCGCCAGCAGCTCGCGCTTCAGCTGGTCGTAGATGTACAGCAGGTACCGCGTGTCCTCGCGCGCGTACTTGACCATGTTGCGCTCGAGCGGCCGCACGCGCCAGTCGGCGAGCTGGTACTGCTTGTCCGCGTCCACGCCGCAGTGGCGCTTGAGCAGGTACGCGAGCGAGAAGCGCGGGTACTGCAGCAGCCGCGCCGCCTGGCCCGTGTCGAACAGGTTGACGACGTAGAGCCCGAGGTCGCGCTGGAGCCACAGGATGTCCATGTCCGAGCCGTGGAGCACCTTCACCTTCGCCGGGTCGCAGAACACGCGGTTGAGCACCTGGAGCTTCGCCCGCAGCGCGAGCGTGTCGACGAGGAAGTCCTCCGTCGCCGTTGAGATCTGCATGAGGCACACGAGCCCCATGAACGAACGGTAGCTGTGGTGCTCCAAGTCCACGGCGATCACGCGCGCCTCCGGCCGGCTCAGCGCCGCGACCATCTCGGCGAGCGTCTCGTCCGAGTTCACCCACAGATACGACGCGTCCTCCACCGGGACCTTCTGGTACGCGCTCACGTCGTCGGTGGCCGCGAGCTGCCACTCGGCGTACTTGAGCGCCTTCACCTCGGCGAAGTACGGGTGCTGCTGCGAAGCCACGTCGCTCTCGTCGTCCTCGTCAGCGGCGCCGGTGGACGCCACGCCGTGCAGCGCGTGCACTTTCTCACGCAACTTGGACACGAACGGCGCGTCCGAGTTGTCGATGCGCTCGGCGAACGCGTCCTGCGGCTTGGCCATCCCGGCGCTCAGCTTCCCGCTGCCTCCAGAGGTGGCGACGCTGGTCGACGCTCGTGCTGTCGCCTGCTCGCCGCTTTTCTTCTTGTCAAAGCCCTGCGGCTTGTTCTCCAGCGGACGCAGCCCTGCGCCTGCGCTCGCCGTGCTTCCATCGCGCTGGAAGAGCTCCAGCTGCTTGGAGGCGTTGTCGAGCAGCGCGTCCACGACGTCTGTGATGCGCGCCTTGGGCTCGGGGCCCTCGAAGAGCTCCGCGCTGCCCTCTTCGTCATCGTCACTATCGTCGTCGTCGCCGCCGCCGCCGCCGCCCTGCTTCTTGTTGCCGCTTGCGGCTCGCGTCAGCTGCCACACGAGCGACTCGGCGGAGGCGCCGCGCGCCGCCACGTGCGCCGCGAAGGCCGCGCTGAAGCGGCTGTGGTAGTGGAAGTCGTCGTCCTCGGTCGGAACGGCGTTCGAGGCCTTCACGGCCAGCAGCACCTTGCGGTACAGCGCGTCCACGAACGCCTTGCTCGCGTCGCCGTCCATCGCGGCGCTGGCCATCCCCACCGAGCGTCGTTATGCCTGGTCGAATGGCTGGAGATGGCTTGGCAGAGTTTGGTACCAACTTGGTCACTGAATTTGATACCAGTTTGGTACTAAGCTCGTTATTATTGTAATATACGAAAGCTCGTCCAAGATCTCCAGCCGCATCGATGGCTGCACGCGGCTGGCGCAGCCTCGTGGCCGCGCTGCGCGACCCGCAGCGCAGCGACTTCGCCTTCGTGCCGCACCAGTACGTGCACGCGCCCGCGGAGCTCGTGGACGTGTCGCTGTCGCCGGGCGAGAGCACGCCGATCAACACGCGGTACGCCGCGCGCGCGAGCCCGTTGATCCACCTGCGACCATCGCGCTGAGCTCCTGTATGCGCTCGCAGCAAGGGCTTCGGCGAGCGCGCGCGGCCGTGGGCGCAGCGCAACCGCTTCTTCCTGCTGCACGTGGCAGCGGTGGGCGGCGCGGCCGTGTGCGCCGCGTGGCCAGCGCTCTTCCCGCTCTCCGCCGCGAGGCTCTACGACCTCCAGGTGGACGTCTTCGGCGCCGACCACGACCACGCGCGCTTCTTCCTGAGCGAGTGCCTCTTCTTGGGCCGTGTGCTCGGCGCCGCGGCCGCCGGGTACCTGGGCGGCCGCCTCGGTCGCGCCGGCGCGCTCGAGCTCGCTGCGATCCCGTTCGTCATCGGCTGGCTGCTCGTGGGGCTCGCGTACGGCGAGATCACGGTCGTGGTCGGTCGCTACCTCACGGGTGTCGCCACAGGCATCATGAGCGTCGTGGCGCCCATCTACCTCGCGGAGGTGAGTGCGGCGCGCACGCGCGGCTTCGTGGTCGGCGCGCTCGCGCTCTTCGCGGTGGTCGGCAGCCTCATCTACCTGGCGCTCGGTGCGCTCTTCCTCGAGCTCAGCCACGAGTACTTCGGCTTCAGCTTAAGCGAGTGGAAGGTGCTGGCGATGGCGGGGCTCGTGCCGGGACTCGCGCTGCTGCTGGCGATGCAGCGCCTGCCGGACTCGCCCACGTGGCTCATCACCCGCCACGAGGACCGCGAGACGGCGTTCGAGATCCTCGCGCGGCTCTACAGCGGCAGCTACAAGAGCGCCGAGTACCAGGTGAACGCGGTCATCCACGCGAACGTCCTGGCGACGCACAACCGCACGCAGCGCTGCGCGTTCTTCCGCCCGCTGCTGCTGTGCGGCGCGCTCTTCACGCTGCGCGCCGTGTGCGGGTTCCTGCTCACGCCCGTGCTGAGCACTGCGAGGAAAGCTCCGAGTTCGTTCGAGATGACGGTGCTCGGCGTGAGCGTCGACGGCGGCGACGCCGACCTGCTGTACGCGATGGCGTCGCTGTGGGTCGCGGCGGGCATCGGCGCCGCGTGCTGCCTGGTGCTCGTCGACGAGCGCGGGCGGCAGGTGGCGCTCCAGTCCGGCTGCTACGTCGTCGTGGGCTGCTGCCTCGTGGTGCTCTGGGGTGCGTACCGCGCGACGAACGTGGACGGGCAGCTCGCGGAGTACGGCTCGGCGTCGGTGCTGCTGCTGGCGGCGGGGCACCAGCTTGGGCTCGGCATGGTGCCGGTCGTGGTCGCGAGCGAGCTCTTCCCCGTGAAGCAGCGCATGAGCGCGCTGAGCGTCGTGGTGATCTGGGAGGCGCTCGTGCAGTGCGGGCTCGCGGCGTTCGCGCTGCCACTTTTGCGCGCGCAGCTGCACTCGCTGCACACGCTCTGCGTGTGCGTCGGCGCCGTGCTGGCCTGCAACGTCGCGGGCGTGGTGCTCGCGTGGGTGTACCTGCCGGAGACGAGTCAGCGCAGCCTGCAGGAGATCGAGGCGATCTTCTCCGGGTGGCAGCCGGCGACGCCGCAGCTCGGGTTCTCGCGCGTGCGGCTCGGCAGCCACCGCCACTACGGCACGTCGCCCGAGAGCGTCTGAGGTGAGTGAGGTGAGCCGGAAGTGAATGTCGTGACGGCTGAGACAGCGCACATGGCTGCGTCCGTTCGTCACGCCGAACGCGTGACGTCATGGAGAGACGTGTGGTGGTGGTGGGTCGGATAAATAGGGAGGATGCTAGCTACAGACTGCTGCTGCTGCTAGAGGTGGCGGTGCTGCGAGCGTCGGGTCGCTCGTGCTCCGCGCGCTTGCGGCGCTGCTGCTGCTGGCGCTGGCGCTCGAGTTGCTCGCTTGGCTGCTGCTGCTGCTTCCGAGGTGCTTGGCGCTGCGCACGCGCTCGAGCACCGCGTCGTACGAGCGGCACCACCACGACTCGGTGCGGTACTTGACGCGACCGAAGACGCCCACGCGCTCGCGCGGCTCGTCGCGGAACGCGTGCATGTGCACGTGGTCGATGCTGTTGAACGGCGGCACGTGGAACGCGAACTTGAGCGCCGCGGCGTCCACCTCGTCTGCCGCCGACGTCTGCACGTGCGAGCGCGTCGTTACGGCCGCCGCCTTCTCGCGCGTCAAGTGGTGTGGTGCGGCGCACGGGTCTTCGTCATCGTCGGTGCCCTTTGAAGACTCGTCATCGTCGTCCCCGCCTTGGTCGTCGTGTTCTTCGGGGGCGTCGCCGGCCACATGGCCGCGCAGCACGCGCTCGGCGACGCGGCGCATGTGGCGCAGCAGCGCCTCGTGGTCGCTCGCGAGCAGGTGCACGTTGCGGATGTGTGCACGCGGCACGATGAGGATGTGGGAGGCGGCGATCGGCCGCAGCGGGCGGAAGACCGCGACGCGCTCGTCCTCGTAGTCGAAGCGCTCGTTGCGGCGCCGCAGGATCTCGCAGAAGCGGCAGCTGAGCACGCGGCCGTCGCCGTCGTAGCGCACGCCCTTGCGCTTCGAGAGCACGCCGACGGCCGCGGCGGGCGGCGGCGACACGGGCGGCGCTGGCTCCTGCTGCATGAGGCGGGCGGGCGGAAGACTCGACTTGCTTGGTCGTCGTCGGCGGCGGCGTGTGACTTGTGAGAGGGAGCGAGGGAGCGCCTCGCTCAGCTTGACTGAGCGAGGCGCGACCACCCCGAACCCGCGGTGGACGATGAAACTGGACGTTTGTATGCGGCTGCGAGCGAAACGGCCGTCGTTCGACTTTTTAGATGGTAACGCGCGATGTAGAGTCGAATTGCTGCCGAAGGCACCTGGGTTTTCCTGGCACGCGTGCCGAACAGCTCATGTTCAATGAAAAACCTCGAGAGGAGAGGTGGCTGGTGCTCGTGCGTATGCATGTATGCATGTATGCCCGACTTGCACGCGACGACGCCGTCACGCCGTCACCTGTGCGAACGGTCTCTGGGTGCTTGTGCTCGCGAGCACCACCAAGTACGCGAACTTGTGAGTTGTGCGACTGTTTCCAAAAACTTGACTCGACAGGTATACTTGATTTTCGTATGCTAAAATCCAACGGATGGCTCTTGGACACCATGCACTCGGTGCTCGACACCTCAGAAACGAGATCACTGCACGCTGGCACTTGCCTCGCGCACAGATAGCAGGCATGCACAGTGATCTCCCTTCTGAACACAAGCCCAACAGACTGGACTCAGCCCACTCGAGTCTGCAACCTCCGAGACCAGCGAAGCGATACTTCCCAGTATCCTGGAACTTCATCTCAAGCACACCAGCACCAGCGACTGAGAGGGCTCTCAAATAGATCGCGGTTCCACCACGTCTTTGCGTCTCGCGGCGCTCGAGTCGTCGCAGAACGCAAGCTCGAGTTGTTCATGTGTGGTGGTCGAGCTTGGTGCCGACGCTGACGACAGCAATGCCGACAACGGGACACCGGCAGCAGTGACGACGCATGCGTGGACGTGCGCGAGCGCCGCCAGCAAACTTTGTCCTCTCGTTCAGATTCGCGCGCTGAAGCTCGAGAAGTCGAGAAGACGTAAGCGCGGGAATTCGTCGTGGTGCACACTTGCTTGCCATCTTGCAGACCTCACTCGCTGCAAAGCAGGCAGAACTGCACTCACGCGAGTGAACGCCAACAGTCCTGCAAGTTGCGGCATCTCGAAGCAGCAGCAGCAACCCGCAGCCAAAGTTCTCGGACGAGGTCGGACACAAGGTCGTCGTCAGCGCCGTGCCGCTTCGTGTGCAAGCAAACTCAGTGCAGGATACACACCCATGATTCGATTTTCGCATACAAATACCAACATAACTCGACTTCGTGTCGCCTCTGTGATGTTTGTTTGCCCTTGGGGTATCTTGACAAATTATTTCCTCGACCGACTTGATCGTCGAGTCGAGATCTTGGGTTTGTGGCCGCGACGACAACGACACCGCGCATGCAGCTCGTCGCCACCTTTGCTTACTTGCTTGCTCTTGCTCGCGATGTTGCTGCTAAAGTATGTGCAGTGTGCAGTGAGTTCAAGCACGCTTTGTCTTGCTGAGGTCGCTTTCCAAAAGCGCTTTTTGGATGGAAAAGAATCCGGACTGTAAACGACCACAACGATGACTCCAAAGCGTCACGTACTGTAGTTTCATGTATGCTCGATAGTGAACGCGCCTTAAAAAGCGCATGCAGGATGTCAAGTCGACGCCTGCCGCCCTTGACAGATCCGATAGTGAGCAGTGTAGCCGCGACCTCTTTAACGCGATGTGCTGAGTTTCGAAGCACCGTTCCGTACCGAGAGGCCTTGGGTCGCTGAAAATGTGGATCCAGACATGTTTCCAAGAGCTTCCACACACACTCATCATCCAGATCGACCAGCGCTTTTCGCTGGATGCAATTGTGTGCGCTTTCGCTGGATGCATTGTGATCCAAGCAAGAGTGAGCAAGAAGAGTGAAAGATAGCGACAACGCCTCTCACCATGATGACCAGGTTGTTCGCGCGCCGCGCAATCTGCACCGCGATCATCATCGAGTCACACGCTTTTCGTGCAAGGTTCGCCGTGTTTCGGAGGCGTTGACCTGGATAGTATCCAAAAAATCTCATTTTCACTTGGTTTCAGTATGCCGCACCCTTCAAGTTAACCCCTCCCACTCTCTGAAACTTCCATCATTATTTCCGAAAATACCGTCGCGACGAGCTTCTTTGCAGCTTTTCGCACTCTTGAATTGGCTCGCAAACCCACACACAGCACACAACATGGACCAGTACGAGACGCTCGGCACGCTCGCGCCCGCGCTCTTCGGCCGCGTCGACCGCTGCCGCCACCGCGCGACCGGCGACCTCGTGGCCGTCAAGCGCATGGAGCTGGCGCTCGCCGGCCGCCGCCCCGCGCTCGACGCGCCGCCCGCGCGCGAGGACGTCTTCGCGGAGCTCCAGGCGAACCTCAAGGTGCAGGCGCTCGGCGGCCACCCGTTCGTGCTGCCCATGCGCGACGCCTTCGTGGACGCCGGCGCCGTGCACCTCGTGCTCGCCTACTGCGCGCGCGGCGAGCTGCTCGCCGTCGTCAACGCGCAGCGCGCCGCGCTCTCGGTGCGCCGGAAGCTCCGCTACTTCAAGCAGGTGGCGCTCGCCGCCGCCTTCCTGCACGCGAACGGCATCGCGCACCGCGACCTCTCGCTCGAGAACGTGCTCGTGGACGCGCGCGACTGCTGCCAGGTCTGCGACTTTGGGCTCTCGACCTCTTCGCCCGCGCTCGCGCCGTCGCCGGTCGGCAAGCTGCACTACCTGGCGCCGGAGGCGTGTGGCTCCGACGGCAACGACGCTGCTGGCGCGACCTTCGACCCGTCCAAGGCGGACGTCTGGTCGCTCGGCGTCATGCTCTTCGCGATGCTCGCGGGCCGCTACCCGTTCCGGGAGCCGCTGCGCCGCGACGACCACTTCCGCCTGCTCGCGGACTTTGGCGCCGCGTACCTGCTCGCGAAGCTCGACGTGAACACGGACGACGCGCCGGAGGTCGCCGACCTGCTCGCGCAGATCTTGGAGACCGACCCGGCGAAGCGTCCGAGCGCGGCGGAGCTGCTGCAGCACCGCGCGCTTGTCGACATCGACTGCGAGCCGGCGGAGGTGGCGGCGCCGCACGCCAGCAGCTGCAGCAACCAGGAGACGCCAGTGGGCGACGACGCGGCGGCGGCCGTTGCGAACAGCGCCGTGACGCCCACAACTGCGGAGCTGCTGGCGCTCTCGACGGCGCTGCGCCACGAGCTCAAGTCGCCGGCGGGCGGCGCGCGGCGCAGCTCGTGGTGTCCGCCGCCGGTCGTGCGCACGATCCACCCGGCGGCCAAGAGCGCCGCGAAGGCCAAGGAGCTCGAGGTGTCGCCCGCCGAGTGCACGGCGCCGACTCGCCGGGAGCTCGTGGGCCGCGCGCTCGGCCGCGTCTTCCGCCAGTCGCGCTCGGATGTCTGAGGAGCACGTTCCTCGCACTATTTATGAACCCTAATGTATCAGATAAAGCACTTCAATTACGAATGAGACTGCTAGCAACACCTTCACAATGAAAGTGCTCATGCGACGACTGCTGCTTCCATCGTCGCCCAGAGATCCGCCGCCTTGTCCTCGTGCGCCGCGTGCGCGCGCTCGAGCGACCCGCGCAGCTTCGCGGCCCAGCGACCGAGCGCCGCGGCGACGGGGCTCTCATGATGTCGCTTCGCGCGCGCGGTCGAGAGCAGGAAGAGCAGCTGGCACGCGTGGAAGAACACGACGCGCTCGAAGTGCCGCGCGTCGTCCAGCGCCTCGGCGAGGTCGTCCACGAAGCCCTCGGCGAACTCAGCAGCGGCGCCGTCTTCGCTCAAGCCCTCGTGCTCGAACACGAACGCGACGCACTCGGCGTTGAGCAGTGCGAGCAGCGAGAAGAGGTTGTGCCAGCGGCAGAGCAGCTGTTGGAGCGGCGAGTGCTCGTTGTCGCCGTCGTCGTCGGTCTTCTTGCCGCGCCGGCGCTTCGTGCCGAGAGCCGCCATGTTCTCGTCGTGCACAAGAGTGCGGAAGTCGAGCAGCAGGCGCGTGACCCACTGCGAGAGCGCCGCGAGCGACTCGGGCGGCGAGAAGACCGCCGATGGCCGCAGCGCGCGCAGCTCGGCCTGGCTCCCGACGCTCTTGGCCGCCGCCTTGTCCGCCAGCGCCGCCGCCTTGTGTGCCACGCGCGCGCTCTCGGCCAGGAGTGCGACCTTGGCGAAGACCTCGAGCAGCCGCATGACGCGGAACGAGTTGGCTCGGTACAGCGCGAGGAACTGCGCTGCGTCCAGGTCCAGCAGCGGTGCCACGCAGCGCTGGAGCGCCAGAAAGAGCTGCTCCGTCAGCTCCTTCGGACACCGCACCACCGGCGCCTGCACGATGTACTCGGCGGCGCCGAGCACCACGATCGGGTTCAGGTGGCCCGCCAGCTGCTTCTTCTTCTTGCTCGTCGTCTTCGGCTTCTCCTCGACGTACTCGTTCTCCTTCCACTGGTGCAGAAACCGCACGATCTTGGACACGAGGAACGGCAGCTGCCCCCACTTGGCCAGGCAGTTGACCATCGCCTCGAGCAGCCGCTTGCTCGAGCTTTCATCCATGCCCATGAGGTTGTCCACGAGCCGCTCGAGCAGCGAGCCCTCGCTCAGCTCGCCCAGGAGCCCCACGATCTTCCACACGGAACTCAGCGCGTCTTGGTCGAGCGGACGGTCCTCGCTGTACGCGAGCAGCAGCGCCTCGATGGACTGCACGGGCAGCTGCTCCGCCACGAATGCCTTGCACTCGGCGTACCGCGGGTCCGTCATCACCTTCTCGTGAACGCTGCTCAGCAGGCTGCTGATGACCTCGAGCACCACAATCTGGCCGACGACGCTGAAGCCCTCTTCGTCCTCCTCCTCGTCCTCCTCCTCGTCGTCGTCATCGCCACGCCTCGCCTTCTCTCCGCCGTCCTTCAGTCGCTTCGAGATAAAGTTGATGGAGCAGCGCAGCAGCAGCGCCGACAGCTTGCAGACCGAGCCGACAGACGCGTGCTCCGCGACGCTGCCGTAGAACACCATCGCGGCCTCCGGGTTCTTCTTCACGAGCGCGAGGCAGCGCGCGACCTGCGACGACCCGCCGACGCTCTGCGGGAAGTACGAGTTCAGGAAGAGCGACACGAGCTGCTTGCGCACCACGGGGCAGTCCTTGTCCAGCACCAGGCGCTCGAGCAGGTCGTCCACCGGCACCACGTCGTAGAAGTGCAGGTTCCGGATGCTCTTGATGCGCACCAGCAGCGCCGCGAACTCGGCGCGCACGCGCTCGTTGCGGTCGTTCATCAGCGGCGCGAGCTGTCGGGCAGCAGCCATCCACAACGAGCAGTGAGAGCGTTAGGAGTCTGTCGTGGTGGGTGAGCGGGCGGGCGATGGTGGCGGGTGCTCCACACGGTCACTCGCACCATCGGAAGCAGCGGCCTGAGGATCGAGTGCGAGTTGTGGTTGTCTAGGATGAACTGCACGCCCTCGAACACCGCGGCGCGGACGCTGCTCGACGACACGTCGTTCACGAGGTCGACGACGAGCTTCGAGAGGAAGCACCGGATCGTCTCCGCCGGGAGCAGCTCCCAGTACACCGAGAGCACCTTGGCGACGCCCTGGATCGCCGCGATGCGCACCGCCGGGTGGGAGTCGCCGAGCAGCTCCTCGAACGCGTCGAACTGCTTCTGCAGCGTCAGGTCCATCTGCTCGTTGTTGAACTGCGGGTCGCGCAGCGGGAAGGCGTCGAAGAGCAGCACGGCCGCTTGGCGGCGCACCGAGTCGTTCGCCGCCTTGACGCCGCGCCACAGGATCGGGCTGCAGACGCGGAAGAGCATCTCGTCGACGCCCGAGTGGCGCTTGTTCTCGAAGAAGATCTGGAGCACGCTGCGCACGGCCGTGAAGAGCGCGCTGCTGCCCGCGTGCACCGCGTCGCGCACGAACCGCTGGACGCAGTCGTGCTCGATCGTGGCGCGCGCGTCGCCGGCGCTGCCGACCCAGGCCTTGAAGTAGATGCTGCCGTACTTCTTGAGGATCGAGCGGCGCTGGTTCGGGATCTGGTTGCGGATCGTCTCGTTGATGTCGCGCACGAACGGCAGGTGGAGCTCGAAGAGGAAGCTCAGGAACGGGATCGCGTCCGGCGACCGGAACAGGTTCGGCTGGATGTAGCAGCGCAGGAGGATGTCGCGCAGCAGCCTGGGGCAGCGCAGGAAGGGGGGGGGGAGGGAGGCGCGGAGTGTGAGTTCACGTAGCGACTCGGACACACACTAGCAGCAGTCGCCGGTCGCCGCACCCGCTGCTCTCGTCCTCGAAGTCGAGCAGCTCGAGCGCGTCCTTGATCGCGAAGAGCCGGCGCACCGGGTGCTTGCGCGAGTTGAACGCGCCGGCCGCCGGGCACTCGTACGAGCGCACGATCAGGTACGGCAGCAGCTGCGTCACGAGCCCGTGCGCCGCGCCGTGGAAGTTGCGCGTCCAGCAGCGCTCGCAGAGCAGCGCGATCGCGTCCTGCGCGCGCAGCACCGCGTCCGGGTCGCCGCGCAGCCGCAGCAGCTGTCCGTGCAGGTTCTGCGCGACCGCGAAGACGCGCGCGGCGCTCACGGCCGCGTCCTTGGCGTCCACGAGCGCCGTCGTGAGCTGCGCGAGCGCGCCGAGCGCCGCCAGGTGCGCCGCGTCCTCGTCCACTGTCGCGCTCAGCTCGAGCGCCGCCGGGAAGAGCAGCTCGAGCGTCTTGGCCGGCAGCTCGCGCACCTGCGCGTCGAGGTCGTCGGCTGCTGCGGCGTCGTCGTCGGCTGCGGGTTTCTTCCTGGCTGCGCCGCCGCGCCGCTGCGACTGCTGGCTCGTCTGCTCCACGAGCCGCACGAGCGGCTGCCAGTCGCTGCGCTCCGCGAGCGCCTCGAGCGCGGCCGCGAGCGTCCCGACCTTCCCCATGCTGGCGGACAATTAATTAATTGGCGCGCAGTTATTGGGGGTTTGAATGGTGACTAGTGCCCTGTCACTCTTTCGAGTCCCAAGATCCCGTGCTGCTGCCCAAACCACACAAATTCCTCCCCTGTTTGACGCGACGCGGTTAGTATGGCGGACCTCGTGGTGGACGGCACGCGCACGTCGGGCAAGGACGTGCGCGAGCAGAACGTGACGGCGGCCGTGGCCATCGCCAACATCGTCAAGAGCTCGCTCGGCCCCGTCGGGCTCGACAAGATGCTCGTCGACGACATCGGCGACGTCACCATCACGAACGACGGCGCCACGATCCTCAAGCAGCTCGAGGTGGAGCACCCGGCGGGCAAGGTGCTCGTGGAGCTCGCGGGGCTGCAGGACCAGGAGGTCGGCGACGGCACCACGTCCGTCGTCATCATCGCCGCCGAGCTGCTCAAGGTGCGTCGCTGACGGACTCCTAGCAGGATGAGCTCTGAATGAGGCGTTGAACCGGCCGGCGCAATCCTTCTCCCTCCCTGCCTTGCAGCGCGCGAACGAGCTCGTGAAGAACAAGATCCACCCGACGAGCATCATCGCGGGCTACCGCCTGGCGATGCGGGAGGCCGTCAAGTACATCAAGGTTGGTGGTGTGCTGGTTGGTTTATAGGTTGGCGCTCCAAAGTTTCTGTAGGTTTGACCCCGTGGCTCCTACTTCCTACCTGCAGGAGAACCTGAGCGTGCCGGTGGACTCGCTCGGGCGCGAGAGCCTGATCAACGCGGCGAAGACGAGCATGTCGTCCAAGATCCTCGGGCCGGAGAGCGAGTTCTTCGCGAAGCTCGTGGTGGACGCCGTGACGTCGGTCAAGACCGTGGAGGAAGGCGCGAAGGGCAAGTCGAAGGCGCGGTACCCTGTGAGCTCGATCAATGTGCTCAAGGCGCACGGCAAGAGCGCGCTCGAGACGCAGCTCGTGGACGGCTTCGCGCTCAACTGCACGAAGGCGTCGCAGCAGATGCCGACGTACATCAAGGGCGCCAAGCTCGCGCTGCTGGACTTCGACCTGCAGCGCCACCGGATGCAGATGGGCGTGTCCGTGGTCGTGAGCGACCCGAACGAGCTCGAGCAGATCCGCCAGCGGGAGATCGACATCACGAAGGAGAAGATCCAGAAGATCATCGACGCCGGCGCGAACGTGATCCTCACGACCAAGGGCATCGACGACCTGTGCCTCAAGTACTTTGTCGAGTCGGGCTGCATGGGTGTGCGCCGGTGCAAGAAGGAGGACCTGCTGCGCATCGCCAAGGCCACGGGCGGCCAGGTCGTGCTCACGCTCGCGGACCTCGAGGGCGAGGAGACGTTCGACCCGGCGACGCTCGGCGAGGCTGCCGAGGTCTCGGAGGAGCGCGTGGGCGACGGCGAGCTCATCTTCATCCGCGGCTGCAAGACGCGCCGCGCCACGACCGTCGTGCTGCGCGGCGCGAACGAGAACATGCTCGACGAGATGGACCGGTCGCTCCACGACTCGCTCATGATCGTCAAGCGCATGCTCGAGAGCAACCAGCTCGTGGCGGGCGGCGGCGCCGTCGAGGCCGCGCTCTCGATCTACCTCGAGAACTTCGCAACGACGCTCGGCTCGCGCGAGCAGCTCGCGATCGCCGAGTTCGCCGACGCGCTGCTCGTGATCCCCAAGACGCTCGCGGTGAACGCGGCCAAGGACGCGTCCGAGCTCGTCGCGCGCCTGCGCGCGTTCCACAACACATCGCAGAGCGACCCGGCGGCGGCGCGCGAGCTGCGCTTCTCGGGGCTCGACCTGCTCGCCGGCGCCGTGCGCGACAACCTCGCGGCGGGCGTCGTCGAGCCGGCGATCAGCAAGGTCAAGAGCCTGCGCTTCGCCACGGAGGCGGCCATCACGATCCTGCGGATCGACGACATGATCAAGCTCAATCCCAAGGAGCAGGAGGAGCAGTAGCCTCGCCGCGCTCGCGCTACGGACGAAGGTTAGGTAGCGAGCAGGTAGGTCCCCGACACGCTCTCTCTCTCTCTCATATATACACTGGCACGTCGAGCTCGCCCGCTCTCACGCTTCCGACTCGGCATCCGCGTCTGCGGCTTCGCGCTGCTGCTTAAGCTCCGCGGCCGCGAGGCGCTCGGACTCGGTGATCACGGCGCCGTCGAGCTTCTGGAGGTTCGGGAGCTGCAGGAGCAGCGCGAGGCGGTAGTTCTCGAGCTCCGCCACCGGGTTCCCCGTGAGCTCCAGCTCGCAGAGCGCGCGGAGCTGCGACAGCACCTCGAGCGCCTCGAACGACTCGATCTTCGAGGAGGAGCGAGCGTCAGACGGGAGAAGCGCACGAGCGACAGCAAGCGGCACGCACCGAGTTGTGCTGGACGGCGAGCGAACTGAGCGCCGGGAGGCTCTCGATGCCGCTCAGACTCGTGAGCTTGTTCTCTTGCTGGTGAGCGAACGAGTGAACGAACGACCCAGCAGCGTGAGCGGCGCCTTGAGAGCGAGCAGCTCGTTCAGAGACCAGCTACCCGTACCAGCTCCAGACGTTCGAGCTTCGCGACGGCGCTCTCGCTGCTCAGAGCGCTCAGGTCGGCGATGTTGTTGCGTGCGGCCTCGAGGATGAGCAGCGACGGCAGACCGCTGAGGCCCGCAAGGCTCTCGAGCGCGTTGTCTGGCGATCGGTTAGTCGCATCCACACGTGCGCGGCGCGCCGACGCACACAGATGCGAGCCCACCGCTGATCTTGAGCGAGCTCACGCTGCTGCTCTGGAAGCCTTGCAGCGTCGGGATCTGGTTCTGCGAGACGTCCACCGCCTGCATCGAGCGATCTCAGCAGCCTCGTCGGTCACTCGGATCGACGCGAGTGCAGACAGTGGTCTCCACGCAGCAAACCTGCAGATACGCCTGCGGCAGTGCGAGCGGTGCTGCGATCGCGTTCTCCGACAGGTTCGCGCAGATGAGGTAGGGCAGATCGGCGAGCGGCGCCACGTCGGCGATCTGGTTCTGCGCGAGGTTCACGAAGAGCAGGTGCGGGTAGTTGCGGATCGGCTCGAGGCTCACGAGGTCTTTGCCCTGCGCGCGCGAGACGAGATCCGAAGCCACGCTGAGCGTCGCCTTCACGACTCTCTCGTCGTCTCTGTCGCTCTGAACGCACACACCACGATGTCGAGCGCGGTGAACGCGAAGCCCGAGTCGTCCACGACCCGGTCGAGACGCGACAGCCCTTCCATGTATGCCCGGACGTTCGGCTCCTCGACCGCGAGCTCCTCCGCCATGGCACCTGTGTCGGTTGGGAGAGGAGATCACAAAGTTAACCTCGAAGCGACACGAGCCAAACGCCAGGAGACGCGATGGCCGCCGCAAGTCCGCGCTCGTCGCTCACGGGGGCCGACCTGGCGGCGCTCATGGCGCTCGCGCCGTCGATGGCCACGGACGACGACGCGCAGTGTACGTCGTCGTGCTGCTCGAACGTCGTGATCGCGAACTTCGTGTCGTGCTGACGGAGTGGATGGCGGACGCAGTCCTCCCGTGGAAGATCGCCTTCCGCGTGCGGTTCCAGAGCGAGAAGTTTGGGCTGCGCTTCCACCCAGCCCAGTTCCCCGACACGGGGAACGGTGTCTACACGATCCGCCTGCTCGAGCTCATCAAGGCAAGCGAACTCTCTCACTCTGTCTTGCACGTGTGGAGACTCACCGACAGAGTGGAGCTATGTGCTAGGGTCCGGACGGGAGCGGTCCCGCGCAGCACTACAACGCGTCGCTCATGGCGGGGCAGGAGCATCTGTGCGTCACAGGAACCTGATCGTTCGTCTTCAGATGCTGCTCACACTCCATCTCTCGTGCGAGCAGCGTGCTACGTCCGGGACTCTACCTCACGCACATCAACGACGAGCATCTCGTCGATGAGCCGTGCGAGACTGTGATCCAGCGCCTGCAGAATGTGCCGCGGCCCGTGACGCTGCGCTTCGTGGACGTCGAGGCCGGTGTCGTCACGCGCCACGAGCTGCGCGACTCGCTCGCGCTCGATCCGGAGTCACTCGCCGCGATCTCGTGGAACCCGGGTGCGTCAGGGGTACCGTCGCCTGCTTACGCCTCGGGCGGTGCGGCGTCCCCTCGATCGCCGTCGGGTCGAGGAGGAAGACAAGCAACCGCCGCGTCGCCGCGAGGAAACGCGGCGGCGCTGCAGCTGCAGTCGCCGCTCTACAAGATCATCTTGCTGGGCACGACTGGCGTCGGGAAGAGCAGCATCCTCGCGGTCGGCGTGATCGGCGACAGCGCCTACGCGGTGCGTCAGCCCGCTGCTGCGTGTGTGGTCGTGGGCCTGAGAGACGCTGGGGGCTCCAGTCTTTCTCACCTGTTGCTTCGCCGTGCAGGAGCGCCGGCCGACGACGCTGGAGCCCGAGTTCGGCGCGATCGAGATCGCGGACCCAGACATCTCGAACCCGAGCGTGAGTTTGGTATCCGCCAACTTGCGCAGTTTATCTGGTAACATTTCGCATCGGAGACTCATACCACTCGTCTGCCACGCAAACAGAAGATCAGGGCTCGCATCTGGGACACAGCTGGGCAGGAGCGATACCGCGCGATCACGCGCTCGCACTACCGGCGCGCGGACGGCGCGTTGCTCGTGTACGACGTGGCGGATCCCGACAGCTTCGAGAAGCTCGGCGAGTGGCTCAAGACGTTGCAGGAGACCGCCGAGGACTCGCTCAAGTGCATCATGGTGGTGGAGAACAAGGCGGACCAGCTCCCGGAGCTGCAGACTGGTGGCGCGGGCGGAGCAGCGAGACGTGCGCCGAGGCCGAGCGCGTTCGTACAAGAGGAGCGCGTGCGCACGTTCTGCAGCGAGCACGGACTGCTCTTCGCGCGCACGACCGCCAAGATGAACGCTTGCGCGTTCAAGTGGGAGGCGCAGAAGGTCAGCGACGCCGTGAGCCACCTGCTGCTAAGCATCCACGCTGCCACGCTCGCGCGGGGACTGAGCCAGCATGGACTCGCGGAGTCTGCGGGCGGCGCAGCGTCGAGCTCGAGCGGCACCGACGGAAAGGTGATCCTGATCGGCTCTCCGCGCGGCACCGCGTTCGGCGGTGCCGCCCAGTCTGACTCGTGCGGCTCGTGCGGCAAGAACTAGCAGCCCGATGTCTCTCTCTTGCTTTTGCTCTACACGCATGTTCGTGTCTCTCTTGCACTTCTCTTCTTCGTGTCGATCTCTTGCGTCCCCTCGCTCTCGCTGGGCGACAGCGGAAGTTGAGGCAGTGACGTGACGCTACTGCTGTTGCTGCCGTTGTTGGAGGCGGCAGAGCGCACTCGCGCACTGGTGCACTGGAGGCAGCAGTCCGCTCCGGTCCATTTCGTCCCGCAGCCCGTCGTACTCGACGCGAGAGCAGAAGGTGCCGAAGCCGAGGAGCTGCACGAGCGCGTTCTGCACGCCGAGTCCCGACAGGATGCACTCGGTGGACGGGAGGCAGGGTCGGAGCCGATACTGGAGCTGTTGCTGCTGCTGCTGGCGCTCGGTGTGGTGTTGTGGAGGGTGCGGCGCAGCTTCGTGGCGGTGG
>JAASGM010000410.1:0-20682 GCA_023334215.1 Globisporangium cystogenes | reverse complement strand
CTTTTATGAGCGCAATAGGCGCCGCTGCGTTGACCCCCGAGAGGAACAGCGCGCCGCCGAGCTCCCGTCGTTCCGAAGCAGTCTCCCCCCAGCGCCTATCTCTAGGAACCGGAAGGGAGCGCTCCATCGCAGAGGAAGCTCACGCAGCAGTGCCCTTCGCCAACATGGATGGATGCAGTTTGACCTTGAGGTCCTTTTGCTCCTCAATGGAAATCCAGATAGTGAAAAAAACGACGAAAGGTGGCGTGATGACGCGGCACAAAGAGAAACTTCCTCTCAAGCTCGAAGAGCTCCACTCGACGACCGACGTGCGCCATGGCCACCAGCGTGCGCAATACCGCGATCAAGCGCATCCAGGGCGTACGTGGCCAGTGCGCTGCTGACGTGTGACGCTCAGCCGCACTCACTCTTTCTCCGCGTTGCGCAGGACGTGCGCGAGATGATGACGAACCCGAGCGATCAGTACGCCGCCGCCCCGCTCGAGGTGCGCGTACGCGAAGCGTGGGAATGCGTGCGGCGGTGGGCAGAACTCACGCGCGCGCGCTCTGGCGCAGAGCAACATGTTCGACTGGCACTTCACGCTGCGTGGGCCGCGCGACACGGAGTTCGAGGGCGGCGTGTACCACGGCCGCATTCTGCTGCCGGCCGACTACCCGTTCAAGCCGCCGAACATTATGCTGCTGACGCCGAACGGGCGCTTCGAAGTGCGCAAGAAGATCTGCCTCAGCATCTCGGCGTACCACCCGGAGGAGTGGCAGCCAGCGTGGGGAGGTGCGCTGATGCGCTTACAGGACGTCGTTGAATGCTGACGGACTGACGAACTGACTGACTGCTGCTGTGGACCAGTGCGGCTGATCCTCGAGGCGCTCATCAGCTTCATGCCGACCAAGGGCGAAGGCGCGATCGGCGCGCTGGACTTTTCGCCCGAGGAGCGCCGGCGGCTCGCGAAGCAGGTGCGGCGGCTGACGGGCGGGCGGAGCGGATGAGCTGCCAGTGCTAACGAAGACGCGACGTGCAGTCCGTGCAGTTCACCTGCGAGACGTGCGGCAAGGCAGCGGACTTGCTCCCAGAGCTGCAGACCGAAGCCGCCGACGACGACGCGGCTGCCGAGAAGAAGCCGTCCAAGTACGCGGCGCAGATCGCGCAGCTGCACATGCACAGTTTGGAGCCCGCAACGGCGACTGCGTCATCAGGCGCTGGCGCCGGGGCGGACAACACGGACGCAACGGCCTCCAACGCCACCACCGCCACCGACACGAACGACACGCCTTCCGCCAGCAGGAACGACGACGGCGCAGGCGACGCAGCAGTAGCAGCCGCCGCACCATCAGATGCGGACGCAGCAGTCGCAGCAGAGCCGCCCGCTGTCAGCGAGCTGGAAGACGCTCACACGCGCACACCAGCAGTCGAAGCGGCCGCGGGTGTCGCTGCCGTAGCCGGCACCACGCGCGAGCCGAGCAGCGTCGACACGCTCCTGCACTACCTCACGGTCGCGTGCCTCGTCGCGCTCTTCGCGCTCGTGTACAAGAAGCTGCTGAAGATGCAGGGCGTGCTCCAGTAGCGTGGCTTTCGTACGCGCCGCCGCCGTCCGTGGCTCCCTCCCCCCTCCCTCCCTCGCTCCTCGGTTCGCGTCTAGAAGGCGTCTCTTGCTGCTCTCAATGCATCGGATGACTTGTTCGTCGCCTTCGTTCCGAGCGTAACTGCTCCTGTCGCGACGCGTCGAGCAGCAACAGCCGAGCTATCAGCGATGAGCGTCGTCGCTCCAAGCGCGGCGGCGATCCTCTCGGGGGCCTCCGTGTCCCAGTTGCGCGCGCTGGCGGACGAGGCGGAACCCCACGAACCCGACGCGTCTCACGCGCCGGGCCCGAACCGCGTGAAGCCCGCGGCCTCGCGCGTCGAGCGCGTGCGCAAAGGCGCCGACATCTCGCGCGAGGACGTCCTCGGCTTCGCGCACCGCGTCGCGATCTTCGGCGCCGCGCTCTTCTACGTCGTGTCGTGCTTCCAGGCGATCCCGGACATCGTGCGGCTGCTGCGGGGCAACGACAACGCGCAGATCCTGTACGAGCCGGAAGACTCGGCCGTGATGCGCGCGGCCGTCGGGACCACGACGCTCCGCGCGAGTCCGCTCGTCGCGACCGCGCTGGGCGGGTCCACCAAGCCCATCGCCACGACGATCTACCTCGACGCAGACGGCTACTCGTTCTCGGCGTGCGCCGGCGACGTGAGCCCGGGCGTGCAGCTGCTCTACGAGAACGCGAACCTCCGGCTGCTCTACGACACCATCGCCACGGGCCTGGCGTACAACATCTCGACGCTGCGGTCCTCCGAGACGGAGCTCATCGCGCCCGTGGTCGACTGCACCATCTCGCAGATCCGGAAGGGCGACACGGCGTTCTCGCGTCCGTTCTACCTCGTCCGCAACGTGAGCGACCCCGACGACGTGTTCATGATCCCGGTGCGGATGGCGGCGATGGAGTACCGCCTGCCGGACCAGGAGGAGGGTGGCCCCGCGGGCGTCGCGACGCTCGCGTTCATCAACGACCTGCGCGCGACCTGGGTCGAGCACTACACGGTCGTCTCGCTCGGCTTCCCGTTCGAGATGCTCGACTTCCGCGCCTACGACTTCAACGGACTCGAGCGCGACGGCTCCTGGTCGCTCCAGACGTTCCCGCGCGACCCGAGCCGCGAGCTCTCGAAGCGCACGTTCGTGGCGTCCAAGGCCGGGTGCTTCATCAAGACCGAGTCGGAGCAGTCGAACGTCAACTACAACATCTGGGTGCTCGACCCCGTAGCGCCGATCAAGGCGCTCGCGCAGATGCAGCACACGAGCGTCGCCGTGCTGCAGGACTCGTGGGCGTGGGTGCACCTCGTGAACCTCTGGCTCGGCTTCGACGTGCTCGTGAACCTCGTCCTCCTGCTCGCGGTCTCGCTCCACAACCTGCGCGCCGGCGTGCTCTGGATGGGCGACTCGTTCGTGGCCGTGTCGTCCACGCTCTTCCTCCGCGGCGCGGTTGTCGTGCTGAGCCTCTACGTCGACAAGTTCTGGTCGCTCACCGAGTTCGCCACGTTCGACGCCACCGCGATCGCGAACCTGCAGCAGCGGCTCTCGGTCTACGCGTCCATCACGCACGCTGACCTGCTGTCGCTCTACCTCTGCCTCGCCGGCGCGATCGGTATGCTCTTCCGCGCGCGCGTCGACCCGCTCTTCGCCGTCGTCTGCTTCGAGATCGGCTACGGCTACCGCCGCGCCATCCTCCAGTGGTTCCCCGGCCTCTCCGCGATCGCGCGCGACTACGCGCACTCGATATACGCGGCCTCGTCGCGCGCCGCGATGGAGGGCCAGAGCAACATCACGCCGATGCTCTTCAGCACGACGTTCGAGACGCGGGCGTCCGGGAAGGTCATCCTGGCCGTGCTCGTCGCGATCCCGCTCACGTTCGGGCTGCTCCTGGTGTACGTCGCCGGCAGCAAGGTCTACTTCCGCTTCTTCCCGGACAAGCTGCTCGTGCTGCGGTCCAAGAACACGTCCGCGACGCACAAGTCGGACAACGAGGAGGCGCTGCTCGCGCAGAAGCGGCAGTTCACGCTCTTCGAGGTCGCCACCGGCGCGCAGCTCGAGAACCGCTTCGGGCTCCTCTCGCACTATATCACGTGCGTCTTCGTGCGGGGCACCAAGTTCGCGTCGCCCGACGGCATCTACAGCAACGGCTTCCTCATCGCGAAAGGCAAGTTCCTCGTCCAGGCGCGCGACCTCGTCTGGATCGTGCTCATGAAGGCGGCGCAGTCGCGCTTCGCCAACATCTACGTGTACGAGCTCCAGGGCAACTCGGTGCAGCAGAAAGCGCGCCTCGTGTACCCAGACACGCTCTCGTGGTCCGACATCGTCCACGTCAACATCACGATCCTGAGCTAGCCGGAGGTCGGATCCCGACGACTCGCACACGGTCGCGCTCTATTGCCTTGGGGGTCTCGGTCTGCATCGCCGCGGAACTCACGCTCCTCTGGTCGTCTGCCTAGTTGTTGTTGCTGCTGCTGCTGCTGCTGGAGGCGATCTCGTCGAGCAGTGCCTGCATCGCGGCGTTCGCGAGTTCCGGGTTCACCCGGCCGCCACTGTTCTTCATCACCTGACCGATGAAGAACCCGAAGAGCTGCTTCTTGCCGCTCACGTACGCGTCCAGGTTCTTCTTCGCCTTCTGCTTGTAGCGAACGTACCGTCCACAGAAACAGCGACGGTGAGCATCCTGCGCACTACCAGATCCACACGAGAGTCGAAGAGCGCACGCACCGGATCGTCCAGCACGGCGCGGCAGAGCGCGCGGATCTCGTCGATGTCCTGAATCTGCATCCAGTTGTTCGCCTCCACGATCTGCAGCGGCGACTTCTTCGCGCTGTCGCTGCTGCCGCCGGCGCGCGCCAGGTTCTCGTAGAACAGGATCTCGAGCACGTCCTTGGCGATCTTGCCCGAGATTGTGCCGTCGACGATCAGGTCGATGAGCTCGCCGAGCTCGGTGGCGCTCACGGGGCTCGACAGGATGTCGCCGTTCGAGGCCTTCAGGTGACCGAAGAGGTCGTTCAGCACCCAGTTGACCACGACCTTCGGCGGCCGCGACGACTTCGCCGCCACCTCTTCAAAGAACGCCGCCGCGCCAGGTTCGTTCACCAACACTGAGCTCTCGTACGCTGAGAGCGCGTACGTGGCCACGAGACGCTCCTTCAGCGCCGCCGGGAGCTCCGGCAGACTCGACTCGATCCACTGAATCACCTCCTGCTTGACCACGAGTGGCGGTAGGTCGGGCTCTGGGAAGAACCGGTAGTCCTTCGCGCCTTCTTTCGACCGCATGCGTTTCTAGCAGCCGTCCACGACACACACACACATGTGAGAGATCCGCTAGGTCCTCAGCCCAACACACGTGCGCAGCAAACGCACCGTCTCGCCCGTGACGGCGTCGAACGAGCGCGTCTCGCGGTGCACGCGTGCTGCCGACCCCTCGACCTCGAGCAGCTCGATCTGGCGGCGCGCCTCGAACTCCGCCGCGCGCATCATGTTGCGGATGCTGTTCATGTTCTTCACCTCGACGCGCTCGCCGAACTCCGGGTCGTCCTGGCGCCGCACGCTCACGTTCAGGTCGCAGCGCATCGAGCCCTCCTCCATGTTGCCGTCGCACACGCCGAGGTGGCGCAGCAGGTGCTGCAGCTGCCGCATCACCTGCCCGGCTTCCACGGGCGACCGCAGGTCCGGCTCCATCACGATCTCGAGCAGCGCTGTGCCCGCGCGGTTGAGATCCACCACCGTGCTGTCGGCCTCCAGGTCGTGGATGCTCTTGCCTGTGCCCCCGACACCCACGCGTCAGATCGCCGCCACCGACCGCTTCGCACCGCCAGCCAGCCACCAGCCCACGCGACTCGCGCACCCGAGTCCTGTTCGATCTGGATGCGCGCGATGCGCACGGAGCGCGCCACGACGTCCTCGGCGCCGTCGGCCCCGGCGGCGCGCGCCTGCTGCCGCGCCTTCCACTCGCGCAGCGCCTCGCTCTTCTCCTTGCGCGACTTGTACTTGGACGCGTCGAACGCGGCTGCGTCGTCGCCATCTGCGCCAACGGCAACCACGGCGGACGCCGGCACGTCGAAGTGCAGCACGCCGCCCGTGGCGATCGGCGCGCGCTGCTGCGTGAGCTGGTAGCCGAGCGGCAGGTCGCAGTAGAAGTAGTGCTTGCGCTCGAACACCGAGCGCGGATGCACGCGCGCGCCGACCGCCAGCCCCGCGCGCACGGCCTGGTGCACGCACTCGCGGTTCACGGCCGGGAGCGTGCCGGGCAGCGCGGCGTCGAAGAAGCTCACGTTGCGGTTCGGCAGCGCCGACGCGCGCGTGGCCGACGCCGAGCCGCTCATGAGCTTCGAGCGCGTCAGCACCTGCGCGTGCACTTCGAGCCCGATGCACATCTCCCACAGCGACCCCTTCGCGCTGCGCAGGAGCTGCGGCGCCGCGGCGGCCTTGCCTGGTGCCGCCATTGCCATGACCGCTCGATTTCCAATGATCCTGTAAGAAGCAGTTTTAGCTGAAACTCTGCAAGTGCTTCCGCTATAACTGATAGTTGACATCCGAACTTGTTTTGACAGTGTAGTGTCGAATACTGTACACGTTTCTACCGAAAACACACTTGAAAAGAAGAAGTGTATTTGCCACCTTGAATTACTGTCAGAGATGTCTAAATCGGTTTTGAGCGAAGCGTCGTTTGTGTTCTCCAAGCTCGCTCCTCCCTGACGCGAAGGATCAAGGCTGGAAGATGGCCACCGACGTCTTCAGCGAGGTCTCTTTGCTGTACGATACGCCCTCGGAGCCAGAGCCCGAGCGTCGAGTGGACGAACTCATTCAGCGCACACACACACCCGGCTGCACAACGACGTGAAGGCGCATAAAGTTACATTGTATTGTCACACACGCAGATCGACCCGATCGGCTATGCATACAGCTCCATTGTGGGCCGCGCCTCCCGCTGCCGGTACTTCATCGCCTCGGACAACGACGCCGAGGCACCGGCAAACGGCGCGAATTGCTGCAGCTCGCGCAGCAGGCGCGCCGCGACCGTGTCCGGGTCTTCCATGATCATGAGGTGCGAGCGGCCAGGCAGCGCGTCATCCAGCTTGTAAATGTGTGGGAACTGCTCCGCGAAGCCCGCAAAGATCGACGAGTTGAACAGCGCCGAGCGCTCACCGCGTTGGAAGCTCACGGTGCAGCGCGGCCGCGCCAGCTCCGCTTCCGAGAGCCACATGGTCTCTCCCGAGTAGAACGACGCCTCGATGAGCGGGTTGCACGCGAGCGCCACGCCGCCGTCCTCGTGGTCCACGATCGCGCCGTCCAGGAAGCCGTCGAGCGTCTCGCTGTTCCAGTTCGCAAAGTTCTTGAGACCGCGAAAGTGCGCGTTTGCATCCTCGCGACTCGACCTGTTGGCGCAGACACAGCACGTCGATCAGTCAGACGATGTCTGATGCTCAAGGGAGAGGTAGAGAACCAGCAAAGACGCACCACTTGCTCTCGCGCTGCAGCGTGACAGACACAAAGAAGTCTGCGAGCTTCTTGTTCTCCGGGCGGTGGAAGCCGTAGATCGGCTCGAACAGGATCAGTCCGTCGAACGTGCCCGGGTTCTTCATCTCCGTCGTCCACATGCCGCAAGCGGCCATGGAGTGACCGATGCCGATGATCGGCGAGCGTGGCGAACCGTCACGCTGCTCGCGCGCGCGGATGCGGTCCACCTGCTGCTGCACGTCTTCGGCCGTGGTATGCAGCGCGCGGTCGCCCGGGTGGCTCACGCGCGGCGTCTTGGCGTCGAGCATCACGACCTTGGGCGTCACTGACTCGTCGCGCTGCGTGCCGTGGTACCGCAGGTCGAAGTTGACGACGTCGGTGCTCACGGCCTCGAGCAGCGGCGACTGCTGCACGCAACGGATCACCGGGTCCCAGATCTGCTTGCAGAAGCCCGCGCCGTGGCCGAAGAGCAGGGTGGCTTGCTTGCTCACACTCATGGCAGCTACGCGGCTTGTGTGTGGATGTGAGAGAGAAGAGAGGACGTGTGTGGTGCTCGGAGCAAATCCAGGAGTGAGCGCAAGTGATCGAGTTGACTTCCAGTTCGCCTCGAGCTCGAGCGCAAGCACAGCGCAGGGCTCCGGATGAATCGAGACGTGCGCTGCATGAACGTCACGAGTGGACGAGCCACTCGCTCGTTACTCGACGTCATCAGCAGCCGGACCAGCAGACACAAAGCAAGAGCCGCGTTGCTCCGATGAGATGACGCTGACGCTGACACTGAATGGCGAACGCAGTTGAGGTGCCACTTCGTGAGAGTCGATCCGAGGTCGTCGGTGTGACTTGCTAGGTTGCATTCGACTTGGCCCTGGGGACACGCAGGACACACGACAAGAGCAAGGCGAGATGGCTGAAGTGTGGCGCACCAGTCGTGATCGATTCGAATCGACTGGAGACGTGCCACGGTCGGAGACACACTCGCTCGCTCGCACGCGACGAGCTTCGGGCTCAAGAAGCTTGCAGAGGCGACTCTCTCTCTCTCTCTCTCTCTCTCTCTCTCTCTCAGTAGCAGTAGCAGTAGCAGTAGCAGTAGCAGTAGCAGTAGCAGCAGCAGTCCTGTGGCCTCGCTGTTCCTCGCTCCAGCGCTTGACTGAGCGAGTACGCGAACACACTTCACCACGAGGAGATCTCGATCTCGACAATCGACAAAATCGAGGTCTCCAGTATATGCACAATGTGACAACCACGACTCAACTGAAGTGGA
This sequence comes from Globisporangium cystogenes, assembly GCA_023334215.1. Taxonomy (NCBI): domain Eukaryota; phylum Oomycota; class Peronosporomycetes; order Pythiales; family Pythiaceae; genus Globisporangium; species Globisporangium cystogenes. The sequence continues at coordinate 12,397 of JAASGM010000410.1, read as the reverse complement.
CTGTCGCTTCGAGCACGACGCAGAGCACCAGGTCTCCGATATCTCCCAGACTCCATCGAGCTACCCCTACCTAAGCGTCACGAGTATTTGTCCTGCGGCTCGCCTCGTGCGATCCAAGCGCTCGGAGGAGAAGGAGCCGTCGGATAACAAGACATAGCGAATGCGGAGCTGCTGACGCTGCTGACGGCATCCGCGCGTCGCACGTGAAAGAACGCACTCACGATGTCGAGAGAAGGGGTCTCTCGCATCGCACGCGTGATGGCGCGCGGGAAGACATTCAGATGCCGCGTATGTACGTGTCGGAGCCAAGCGCGGCAACCGGGCTGCACGACCGTTTGCCTCAGCGCAGGAAGCAAACGAGCGAGTTCGGCACGAGAGGATCGTGGGTGGCACAAGCGATAACAGGTTGACGGCGCGGCGGGCGATAATGCAATGCGCTTGCGAGCGAGCACGGCGCCTCCGATGGTGAGCACACAGGTTTGCTGCGAGCTCCGAAGCTTTGGAGGCTGGGAGCGACGCCGTGGACAGCCTTTGCGGCGCTCGTAGCTCTCTGTGTGCTCGAGGCGTTCGAGGTGGTGGGGCGACGCGAAGCCAAATGCTCGAGTGGGGACTCATCGGCGCGATCGAGACATCCATCTCAGGAAGCTCACTCTCGCTCGCTCGCTCGCTGCTGCTGTCGCCTTGTCTGCCGGTTGGTCGCACCGAGGTCCGAGGGCCTCGCGATCTTCTCACGACACCGCGCGGGCGGGCGACCAGTTGTTCGAGTCCTCCGCGCGTCGCCCGTTCTCGCGCGCTTCAGACTGCACACCCCAGCTCGTCGGACGCGCACGCAAGACACAAGATGCGAGACGTCGGAGACACGCACGCAGCAACAGCGACGGTGACGGCGAAGCCTCGGGAACGACGCGCAGTGCGTGGACGCGTGAAAGCGAACGCGAAAGCACAAGCACCAGCCAGTCATTCACGGCTCCTGCTTAGCCGCAAGCAAGGAGATCTGTTCACAACGCTCACACCACCCGCTGGATCAGAGGCGCGGCGATGGTCGCTCTGCGTTCTCCTTCGTCTCGCTGAACGGCGGAAGCTGCGCCAGTCCTTGCAGGATCCGCGCCGCCGACTCGCCCGGGTCTTCAAGCACCATAAGGTGCGACGCCTTGGGCATCGGACTCCCCAGAGCGTACAAGCGCGGCAGGCGCGCCGCGAGCTTCTCGAAGTACTTGCGCCGGAAGAGCTGCGAGCGCTCGCCACTCTGGAAGATCGTGAGGCACTGCGGCCGCGCCAGCTCGCTCTCGCTGAACGCCAGCATCGTGCCCGAGTAGAGCGAGGCCTCGACCATCGGATGGCACGCGAGCACGACCTCTTGGTCCTCGCTGCTGCTGCCGATCGTGATGCCGGAGGTGATGTCCGGCACGACGGCGCCGCGGACGTAGCTCTGCAGCACTTCGCGGTCCCACGCGGCGAAGTTGCGAATCGAGTCGAAGTGCGCGGCCGCCGCCTCGCGTGAGCGCCTAGCGCCAAGCAGCAGCGGATCGCGAGTGAGGGGAGATGCATCGGTTGGTTAGCGCCGCCTCTGAGGCGCGTCGACCTCGTCCGCGCAACAAACACGCACCATCGCGACTCGCGCTCCAGCGTGAGCGTCACGAGGAAGTCGATCGACTTGTTGGTGTCCTCGCCCTCAAGTCCCGTGACCGGCTCGAAGAGCACGAGCCCGTCGAACGTCCCCGGGTGCTTCACCTCCGTGGTCCAGAGCGCGGCAGCTCCCATGGAGTGACCGATGCCGATCAGCGGCGTGTGCGCGTCCGCGGCGCGCAGCCTCGCCGCCTGGGCGTGCGCCTCGGCGTAGGACCACTCAAGCCACTGGTTGCCAGGATGCGTCACGCGCGGGGACGTCGGAGGCTCGGCGTGCAGCGTCGGCGCCACGGACTCGTCGCGCTTGGCGCCGTGGAACGGGAAGTCGAAGGTGACGCAGCGCACGGGCGACCGGTGACGTTGCAGCAGCGCAGACGCCTGCAGGCGGCGAACGATCGGCTCCCACGCTTCCTTGCAGAAGCTGCCGCCGTGCGCGAAGAGCAGCGTCGCCCCGGCGCTCATGACCGTCAATGTCGACTCGACAGGTGCCGAATAAGCCAACGTGAGTCCGACGTGGGATCGGGCGGTGAAGACTGCAGTTTGTATGCAACATGTCGAATTCCCAACTTCAACTTGTGCCACTCACGGGCAGCTCTCTTGCTAGAAGAACTGCGACTGCGACTGTGACTGGGTCTGCGGCGGCACTGGCTGCTGCTGGTCGAGACTCGGCTTGTGCGTCAGCGCGGCGCGCACGTCCTCGAAGCCGCCCGCGCCGGCCGCGTCGCTCGGCAGCTTCCCGGCCGCGTCCGGCAGCACGAGGCTCGCGCCGTTGAGCACCAGGTAGTCGCAGCACACGGCCGCACCGCAGCGCGCGGCTCCGTGCAGCGCGGTCTCTCGCTGCGTATTCCGCACGTTCACGTCGACGCCGTGCGCGAGACACCACATGAGCTCGCGCAGCTGGCCGGCGCCGCCACCGCGCAAGAAGCGCTCGATCAGCTCGCCCGGCCGCAAGTCGCTGAACTCGGCGAAGCCGTGGAAGTGATACTTGGCCTTCACCCACTTGACCTTGTCGTCGTGGCTCGCGGCCGCCGCAGGCTTCGTCCAGCCCGGCGGCACCGTGTGCTCCCAGATCGCGTTCACCGCGGCGTTCCCCAGGTGGTCGCGCAGCAGCAGCAGCAGCGGCATCTCCCACGAGTCGAGCGTCAGCGACCGCACTTTGGACACGTGCACGCCGAGGCTGCGGTGGATGCCCGAGCACTCGATGCAGAGCAGGCACCCGATGTTGATCGAGACCCACTCGGCGGGCGCCTGCCCGCAGTCAGCGCACGCGCCGTTCGCCGCCACGATCTCGTCGATCACGCTCTGCTGCTCCGGGTGCACGCTCATGCGGTGCGACTGCTTCTCGAGCATGCTCTCCGTGCTCCTGCGCGCCGCGTCGACCCAGTCCTGCAGGTCGGCCTCGCTCGTCGCCTGCAGCAGGAACTTGTTCTGGCTCGAGTCGATGATCTCGAAGCAGTACGGCAGGTTCGACGCGCTCGACTCACGCACGCGCGAGAGCATCAGGTCGCACACGAGCGCCAGGTCCATGTGCCTCCCGCGGTTCTGATACAGCTTGCCCGAGTGGATCTGGAACCACCGGCGCTTCCAGCTCCGCGCCGGGAAGAGCGAGTTGCGCAGGAAGAGGTAGCCCTGCTTGATGATCGCGCCTTGCGACGACTCGCGGCTGCTCAGCGTGTCCTGCGAGATCACCTCGACCGGCAGCTCGAACGTCCGCGTGGCCGGGTCGCTGCTGCTCTCGAAGTCCAGCCGGAGCCGCGCCTCGAGCGTCTCGCGCTGCGCGCGCCACATCTGGTCGTCCTCCTCGAAGTCGCGCTTCGCCTGCTGCAGCATCTCCTGGCGCTGCCGCACCGCCGGCTCGACGCTCTTGACGAGCTCGTGGCACGCGTGGAAGTGCCCGAGGAACGCGTAGAGCGTCGAGTTGAAGCACTCGATGAGCAGGAACTTCTTCTGGCAGTCGAGGCGATTCAGGTACCGCACCAGGTCGAACCGCGCCATCTCGAACTTGAGGCGCGCCTGCGTCACCTCGCGCTCGAGCGACTTGCTCGGCGTTCCGCTGCGGCCGCCGCCGCCGCCGTTGACGACGTCGGTCGACGAAACGCTCGTGCTGTTCACCGAGACGTTGCCGAACGCGGGGCTGGTGAGCACGTTCAAGCTGCTGCCGCTGCTAGTGCTGGCGAGCGCCGACGCGCTGCTGGCCCCCGGCGTCATCGACACGCCGCCGAGGATGCTGGTCGGGTCGGAGGCGGCCAGAGCCGTCGCGAGCGCCGCGGAGCCGCCGCCGCCGTTGCTGCCGCCGCTCGGCTTGGGCTTCGCCAGCAGCTTGCTGAGCAGCGCCTCGTACTCGTCCGCGAGCCGCCCGACCTCTTTGCGCAGATCCGTCGCCTCCCTGAGCTCCTGCTCCGAGAACGCGAAGATCGCCTGGCTCAGCAGCGAGTCGATGCTCAGCAGCATGCTCACGCGCGAGCTCTGGATCTGCGCCACGGTGTCGTGCACCTCGTTGAAGATCGACGAGAGGCTCCCGAGCTCCGGGCAGCTCGTGGTGAAGAGCGCGCGCGCGTACTTGCGGTGCACGATCTCCTCAGCGAGCGCGTTCTCCTCGTCGCCGTAGCGGCGCCCGGCCGCCACGTACTCCTTCGTGCGCGCGAGCACCTCCTTGAGCAGCCCGCGCAGCCCGCCGAGCGACTCCTCGAAGCCCTCGAGCTGCCGCCGGAACATGGGCGAGTCCTCCACGAAGTCCAGCACCACGTTCTTGCCCGTGCCTGTCGCCACGACACCAGCGCCGCTCGAGGTCGAGACGCTCGCGGGTCGCGGCGGCGGGGCGAGCGCTGCGCTGTCGCCGCTACTGATCCGCCGATCCTGAGACGCGGAAGCCGACCTGTTGCTGCTGCTGCTGCTACTGCTGCTGCTGATCTCCTCTGCGGTCGACCGAGCGCCTGTCGAGCTGAGTCGCCGTCGCTGCTGACTCTGCTGTTGCGATTCCGTCGCTTCCTCTTTCGCTGCTGCTGCTGCTGCGTCTTTGGCGCTCGCCGCCGTGTTGATGCCGCCGGGCGGCGCGTCCGCGGTGGCGGCGTCGCTGTCGGGCGACGGGGGGAGCACGCCGAACTGCTGCTCGTAGGCCGCCAGCTGCGTCTGCAGCTCCAGGATCATCTGGTCCTTGAGGAAGATCACGTGCTGCAGCTGCGCCACGCGCGAGTCCATGGCGGCGTCCACCTTCAGGCTCCTTGAGCTCAAGATCGAGGAGGAAGAAAAATGCAATAGTGAAGAAAATCAGGATGTATGCAACCAACTCGAAGTCTCCCGATGCCTCCTTCTCGTCTCTCGATGTCTATGGCGGTCGTGGGCGACTGGCGAGATCCCCCCTTTCCTCAGGCTCTCAGGCTCTCAGGCTCCCATGCGCTCTCCGCTGCTCCTACTTGCCGCCGGCGAAGACGTCCGCGAACTGGTCGGCCGGGTGCTCGCGCTCGGGCTTGCGCGCCGCGCGACCCGACTCGGCCGACTTGCGGCCCACGTAGCGCTCGCGCTTGTCCATCTTGGCGTCCCGCCGCGTATCGTTCGGCGACACGTACCGCGGGTTCTGGTACAGCGTCTGGCCGCCGAAGCTGCCGTCGAATATCCGGATCGGTGTGAGCACGAAGCGCGGGCCGATCTCGATGAGCTGCACGAGGTCCTCGCCGCGGTGCAGCGCCGCCTGCTCGAGCTTCTTCGTGTCGGCCTCGTCCGCGAGCTGGAAGTTGCGGCACCAGACCTTGCCGTCCGCGTAGTAGAAGCTCATCACGCGGTCGATGAACGGCTTGCTCTTCGGGTGGCCCTTCGGCGTGCCCCACACCTGCGTGAAGAGCTGCTTCACCACCTGCAGGTGCGGCTGCGCGTCGAACTCCTTGTCGAACGTCAGCAGCGGACGCGACCCCAGGAGCGCGTTGCCCGTCATCTTGAGCTCGTCCATCGTGTGCACTGCGCAGGGGTCACACGACAAGGTCAGCGGGGCTGCGAGACGAACATACGCAAGCGCGACACGCACCGTTCTGCACGAGGAACTTGACCGACGGGCCGACACCGACGCGGCTCACCCACATGTACAGGTCCTGGCGCTTGCGGGCCTCGAGGAAGATCGTGGTGTTGCAGCCCTTAATCTCGGCGATCTGGTTCACGACGTGCAGTGTGTCCTTCGCGTCGAGCTTCACGTCGCGCTTGTGGTGCGGTAGCAGCTTGCGGAAGTCGTCGAGCAGGTGCCGGTAGCGCGTCGTGATGCCACGCGACGAGAACACGAGCACGCGCTGGCGGTTCACGAAGCTGCTGCCGCCGGCCACCTTGGGCTTCTTCTCGTCCGCGGCGCCGGCGATGTCCTTCATGGCGTCGGCCTCGCGTTTCCTCTTGGCGACCGACATGTTTGCAGCTGATGCTGGTGGTGGAGCTGCCGTTCGCGCTGCGTTCGCTTGCCGACCGACGTGTGCGACGTTCGGCTCTGCTTGGAGGTGCACGAGTGCGAATGGTTGGGAACCAGCCACGCGATTTTTCCGATTTTTAAAAAAAACAACTGTCTGGAACAACTTTCCGAGTTTCCAAAATTTCAAAAATGTTAAAAAAGACAGTTAATAACAATCGCGCGAAAGAAGAAGCGTCGACGATGGCGCTGCTGCGCCGCGCGCGCAAGGACGTGTCCATGGCGGCGCTCGTGGAGGCGCATCGCCGCCACGTCGCGCAGGAAGAGAATGAGGAGGATCAGGAGCAGCAGCAGACGCGTCGCAGCGACACCGGCGTCCTGAATGGCGACGCCGCACGAGACAACCGGTGGCCGCTGCCGCTGCCCCTCGAGCGCGAGGCCAGCAGCGCGCGCCGCAAGCGGCCGAGCGCGCACTTCTCCGAGTCGGACACGATCACAGTCGCCGGCTCGGACGACACCGCGACGCCCGACAGCCAGGGCTTCCGCGAGTACGACGACGCGCCGCAGAGCCACGGCAGCCAGCGCGGGCTGTTCCACGCCACGCCGCCGCGGCGCAAGCTCGAGCCAGGGAGCCATGGCGCGGAGCCGCCCAAGTCCCAGAACTCGGGTCGAGAGGGGCCGCACCATCGCCATCAGCAGCACCAGCACCAGCAGCCGCGTCCGAGCACCAAGGTGAGCTCGGCGCTCATGAAGCCCATGCAGATGATGCGCGACCGCGGCCTCGCGCAGCGGAGAGCGCGCAGAGGAGACGCAGGCGCCGCCGACTTCACGTCGACCGGCGGCAGCGGCGGACGCGACGCAGACGGCGAGCCGACCGGCGCCGACGACTGCCAGAAGGAGACCGACGACGCCGCCCAGAGCCCCGTCCAAGTGGACGCGTTGGGCGTCGTCAAGGTGGACGCCGCGCTCATCCGGTACATCGATGAGACGCTCGTGAAGCCCAACCACCACGTGTTCAGCAAGTACACGCGGTGCTTCCTCGACCCGAAGCTTGAGCAGATCTACCAGGACTACACCGCCGTGAGCTGGTTCTCGCGCGCGCGGTGGCACATCGTGCTGCTCATGCTCGTGCACCTGCTCGTGATGCTGCTCTTCCTCGTGCTGCCGCCGTCCGGGTTCCAGATGACGGAGCAGTTCATCCTCTCGCCGTCGGTCGTGTCGACGTACGTCCAGTGGCTCTACCTGCCGATCGCGATCCCGTTCGCGCTCCTCCCGCGCGCCAGCAACCCGTTCCAGAAGCGCTGGCGTGTCTGGGCGTGCGCGATCGTCGTGCTCTTCAACTTCGCGTTCCAGGTCTGGCTGGCGCACGCCGGGCAGCTCGCGCTCCACCAGTTCAGCGGTATCGTCGAGGGCCAGCTCCAGTGCAGCGTCGCCAACACGCTGGCAGTGAACACGACGAAGATCATGCGCGTGGACAGCAACAGCAGCGGCAGCGGCAGCGCGGCGTGGGTCGAGGTCGGGAACTCGAGCGCAAGCCCCGGAACGTTCAAGGTGAACGTGTCTCGGCCGCTGTCGCCCACGGAGCTCGCGAAGAAGACGCGCGACCAGAAGCGCTACGTCCTGGAGGCGACGGATATGTACGCGGGCTCGCTGATGCAGGTGCTCACGGTCTTCTCCGTGCTCTTCATCTTCATCCTCGCGATCTCGATCCGGCTCGAGTTCGTGTACATGATGGCAGTCGGCTTCAGCGCCTTGGCCACGTTCGCGTTCGTCATACTGCTCTTCGCGATCCACGTCGAGTGGCTGACGGCGTTCACGCACGCCTTCGCGGTCGTGCTGCTGTTTATCCAGAGCCGGTCGGCCGACCTGACGAACCGGCGGTCGTTCCTGTCCAAGTTCGTGGTCGAGAAGGAGAACGAGTCGCTGCAGTCGTCGCTGCACAAGGCGGAGGCAGCGCTGCTGAACGGGCCGGCGGGCGAGAAGGAGAAGGAGGTCGTGGCGCACGTGCTGGACGTGCCCGAGATGCAGGCGCTCGAGGCGTTCCGGATCCCGTTCGCCGACCTCACGTTCTTCGAGGCGATCGGACGCGGCGCCATGGGCGACGTGATCAAGGCCAAGTACCTCGGCACCGTCGTCGTGTGCAAGCGCATCCGGCGCGAGCACATCACGGAGACGGCGCTCGAGAGCTTCCGCGAGGAGATCGCGCTCATGGCGTGTCTGCGCCACCCGAACATCGTGCAGTTCATCGGCGCGAGCTGGGACAACTACTCGAACCTGTGCATCGTGATGGAGTACCTCGAGAACGGCGACGTGCACAGCGTGCTGAACTCGAGCATCGGCAAGAGCTTCACGTGGGCGGACCCGCTGCTGCGGATGGCGGTCGAGATCGTGCAGGGCATGCTGTACCTGCACTCGCAGGAGCCGCCGATCGTGCACCGCGACCTCAAGAGCGTCAACGTGCTCTGCTCCAAGACGTACGGCTGCAACGTCGGCGACTTTGGGCTCAGCCGCCGGTACAAGCGGGACGACGTGAACCCGCTCAAGACGATCGTGGGCACGCCGTTCTGGCTCGCGCCGGAGATCATCCGCAGCGACCGGTACGGCCCGGCCGCGGACGTGTACTCGTTCGGCATCGTGCTGACCGAGCTCGAGACCCGCAAGACGCCGTACCACGAGCTCATGACGACCGAGGCGTCAGCGCCGCGCCTGCAGCCGCAGCAGCTGCGACATCAGCAGCAGCAGCAGCCGCAGCAGCAGTCGGCGAACCCTCGCAGCGGAGGCATCAAGGTGCTCATGCGCATCGCGTACGACGGACTGCGGCCGACGCTCCCGGCGACCTGTCTGCCCGTGCGGCGCAAGCTCATCACGGACTGTCTGCTGGCGGACGCGGCGGCGCGGCCGACGTTCGCGCAGATCCTCGGGCGGCTGCAGGGCGCCGTGCAGCGCGAGGTCGAGGACGACGCCACGCGCGGCTCCGGCCGCCGCTCGCTCTTCCGGGTCGGCAGCGGGTGACGATGTTGATGTTGATGACAAACGGAAGCAATGTACAAGTGTCGTTTTGTTATTGTACACTATCGCCGACTCACCGAACTCCTCCGCCAGCATGCCGCTGTCTCGCTCGCTCGCTCTGCCGGCCCATGGGCGGCGACGGCGGCGCATGTCGAGCGACCGACAAGACGCGGGCAGAGGGCGAATAGAACATATTGGCGAGCTACCTGCTACCTGCTGAGCTGCTGCTGAGCTGCTGCTTGGGCTGCTCAGTACAGGCGCTTCTCGTACGTGTAGAGGCCGTGGACGTTGCCCTCGCGCTGCGCCGCCGGCGTGCGCAGCTCGAAGCGCAGCTCGCCGCTGTAGAGCGCCGCGTGCACGTCCGCGAGCGTCTTCTGGCCGAGGTCCTGCAGCCCGTGCATGATGCCCTGCTGCAGGTACGGGATGTACTTCTTGAGCGAGCCCTTGTCCACGACGGCGCCGCTCACGCCCTGCGCCACCTTGACGGCCGCCGAGTGCGCGAAGTAGCGCTTCGACGAGCCCTGCGTCATGGCCTCGATCGAGCCCATGCCGCGGTACTTCTTGAGGCGCACGCCGTCCTGGAAGAAGTACTGGCCCGGCGCCTCCTCCGTGCCGGCGAAGAGCGAGCCGCACATGACCGCCGACGCGCCGACCGACAGCGCCTTGATGATGTGGCCCGAGCTGCCGATGCCGCCGTCCGCGATCACCGGCACGCCGAACTGCCGCGCGTACCGCGACGTGTTGTACACCGCCGACGCCTGCGCGCGGCCCACGGCGCACACCTCCTGCGTCGTGCAGATCGAGCCGACGCCCATGCCGACCTTGAGGCCGTCGGCGCCGGCGTCGATCAGGCTCTTGCACTGCGCCATGGTCACGACGTTGCCGCCGATCACGTCGATGTGCGGGTACGTCGCCTTGATCCACTTGATGAGGTCGATCTGGTACGTCGAGTCGCCCTGCGACGAGTCGATCACGATCAGGTTCACGCCCGCCCCCACGAGCGCGGCGCAGCGGTCGCGGTCGCCCGGGCGCGTGCCGATGGCCGCGCCGACCAGCAGCTGCTTGTTCGCGTCCTTGGACGCGTGCGGGAAGTCGCGGTTCTTGACGAGGTCGCGGCGCGAGATGAGCGACACGAACTCGCCGCGCGCGTTCACGATCGGCAGCTTGCCCTTCTTGCTCTCGCGCAGGATCCGGTTGGCCTCCGAGAGCGACACGCCCTCCTGCGCCGTCACGAGGTCCGTCGACATGACGGCGCTGAGCTTCGTCGCGCGGTCCTCGATGAAGTCGATGTCGCGGTTGCTCACGATGCCCACGATGACCGAGCCGACCTTGCCGCTCGTGGTGATCGGGATGCCCGCGAAGCCGAACTCGGCCTTGATGCGGTCCACGTCGGCGAGCGTGTCGTCCGGCGAGAGGCACTTGGGGTCCGTGATGAAGCCGTTCTTGAACTTCTTGACGAGCCGCACCTCCTTGGCCTGCTCCTCCACCGTCATGTTGTAGTGGATGATGCCGATGCCGCCGTGCAGCGCCATGCCGATCGCCATCGTGTGCTCCGTCACCGTGTCCATCGGCGAGCTCACGAGCGGCAGGCGCAACGAGATGTTCTTCGAGATCTTCGTCTCGAGCTTCACGGCGTCCACGCCAAAGTCAATGTGGCCTGCAGTTGGGTCGCGCAAGCAAGAGGGAGCCACAAGCAGTCAGCGCTTCGCGTCCTTTGCAGCAGCAGAGCAGTCGTGTAGTCGCCAACGAGACGAGGCAGACACGCAGCAGCAGTAGCAGCAGAGGGGGAGGGAGAGCGGACGACGCTGCTTGGCGCCAACTTCAACGTCGAAGTTGGCAACCAGATCCGAGCGCATCGGACAGCGTGACGACCGCCTACTGCCGCCCTTCACTCTCCACCGCTGCTGTCGCGCAGCATGCCGCCTCGTTCGCTTGGTGGGGCTGGAGCAGCGACGGCGTCGTACCGGGCATGAGGATCAGGTCGTCGTACGTGTAGCCGACGCCGTTGTTCTTCTTGACGAAGATGTCGATGGCCGAGCGGCCGTCCACCCACTCGTTCTCGATCGCCGAGGTGTCCGCCATGGTGGTCGAAGGACGTTGAAGCTGCAGAGAAGCCTTGAAGACGGAGGTGGAGCTTGTGCGCTGGGTGCCGAAAGCTCGAATGGCGCAGCCGAGCAGAGTGTCCGTGGCAAGTTGCGCTCTGATTGGCCCTGGGAATCACTGGCGGCGATGTCGAAGGCTCTCCTGAGATCGTACCTCGCGCGTCGCATTGATTGGCAGATATTGGCGTTTTTTTAACGAATCGGCAGTCGTTTCTAAGTTTCTAGAAAGAAACTTAGAAACGACTATCGTTTCAGATTTGTAGCTGAATCTAGGCAGAAAAGCGACCATGTTTTAGATCTAGGCAGAAAAGCGACTATGTTCAGATCTAAGCAGTAATTCAAGGCAGAATTGAAGCTCAATTCAAATATTGAATTGATTCGCAATTCAGTAATTTGAATTGCCCTTCAATTAAACTTTTGAATTGAATCAAGTCAATCGTAACGTTCACAACTTGATCCTGAAGAGTCGCAAAAAAACAAGCCGACGCGAAGCAAGCCGACAAGCCGACGAGCGACGACCACAGCGCCTCCGAGGTTACTCCGCTGCAAGCCATGGTGGTTCAAAAGATCTCGCCCGCTCGAGTTGCAGAGATCGGCGAACGAATGCGCGCGTACCCTTTCCTGACATTTACGTCTTTCGCTAAGAAGTACGACGTCAATGCGAAGACTGTGCGCGTTCGTGTCGAAGCGTACTGGGCGTCGATCGGCTACAACCCACTGAAACACCGTCGCACAGCGCGTCCTGCCGTGGCTGAGACGCATCGCGTGACGGTGACATCTACACATGCAGCGATCACTATCCTAGCCGAGCTCGAATCGACAACAGTGACCAACCAAAACATGATCGATGCCGACACCACTTCGGACGGGGCGCTCTTGTTCGGGTGCGAACCTGACACGGACGTGCAGATGGTTGGAGGCGGCATGGACACGGATCAGGTCATGGAGGATGTCGAAGAACCGGATCCGCTTCCCGTCGTGACGCTGGATCAAGTCGGCTTTGCTCGCATCTACTTCGAATCTGTCAACGCGCTCGCCGCGATCTACTCTGCTCTGAACTTCCCACCGCCGACGAAAGCACTATCTGCGGTGTCTTCGCTCGCGACTCGAGCATTGCCACAAGCCAGCCGACTCGCACATGCATGGTCCTGCCCACCGCAAGAGGCATCTGAGGAATGGCTGCACGACGAGCTCGCTGCACTCATCGTTCGCGAGCAAGGCGCTCCTACTCAGCCAAGACAGCCGTGGCAGTCGGCTCCCAAGCCAGCGACAGAGTGCT
>JAASGM010000041.1:0-50399 GCA_023334215.1 Globisporangium cystogenes | reverse complement strand
CGCTATCGTCTCCTGCGAACTCATTCTCTGCTCGCCAAGCAAGAAGTCAACGAGTGTGTGGATCAAGTGGATGAAGATCATTCGTTGCTAACGACAAAGCAGAGTGAGCGCCGACACGGTATCTCACGCTCAGACACACTCTTACTGAAACGTGCTACAGAGCCTCGTACTCGTGTCAGCTTTCCTTGTACTCTCTCTCTCGTGGGCGATATACGCTGTCATTGCGACGTTACAGAACTTACCTTTCTGCTACGTCGTTAGTGTTACACGAGAGAGAAGGGGGAAGGACTACACGCTAGTCTGTTCGCGGCGTGTGTGTGGACTAGGCGCAAGTCTGCTCGCGGTGTGTATCTCTCTAGCTCATCTGAGATCGAGAATGTAGATGACAGTCGTTCGAACCGCTTCTTGTGTGTCGCTCTAGCGTACCTCTTAGGTCTCGCTTTCAGCCGTGACAACCTGCAATCGCATCCCCTCACCCCCACACACCAGGAGGTTCTGTGTCGGGTGACTGCTCACCGCCGTCACGACACCGCCCATCGGGATCCGAAAGCGATCGAGTCGCCCAACCGCTTCTGCTCCGCGTTTCGCTGCTCGTTGTAGCTCGTGCGAACTCGCGCGCTGGAACCCAGAAGAACTCGCGTTCAGCTGACTCGCCGACTGCTCTTGACTGGTTACCCGCCGAGGCACCTGGTTGAGGTCGATCACGTTGAGGTTGGAGTTCTCGTAGATGCCCGTACACAAGATCGCCTTGTCGAACAGCAGAGTCCCACTGCAGCGATGGCAGCTCAGCCACGACCTCCGATCTGCTCGAGAAGTTGCCGATGTGACTTGCACTTGCTCCGCCGCGGTTGCGACTGACATCGGCACCGCTCCTCGACTGCCTCGCTGAACGGCAGACGTGTCCGTGACTGCCCAAACAGATCACAGAGCTGTGAGTTCACGAAGAGTACTGCGTCGAAGTGGAACGTGCACTCGCACCTTTAAGGAACGTGTGCAACTTCACCACTGCACCGCTCAGGTAGTCGACCACCACGATCCAGTCGTTCCGCAGCTGGCAGATCACGTGCGAAGACGACGACGGCGACTGACGAAGCGACATGACGCCGCCTGCTTGACTTGACGAGAGCAGCAATGCTGACGCGTACTCGGAGGTCAAGTAGGCTGCGCAGGTGGAACACCAAGTCGGGAGTTTAGCGTCACCTCGGAAAACTGCAAGCATCAGCGAGATAGCAGACTGACGGAGCTCTACGTACGTTTGATGAGCTCCAGAACGTGGAACGACACCTTGCGCTGTGGGACTGCTTTCGAGCCGAACGCCGGGACACTCAGATGAAGAATGTCGTAGGTCTGCCCATGATCACACACAGCGTCCGTCGCTTAGCACCACGTGCGCCGCTGTCTATGGCGTGCTTCCTGGCACGTACCACGAGGTACCCTGTCTCTGTTCCGCAGACAAGGTACTGGTTGTTCGCCGACAGCGCCAGCGCGTTCACGGGATGCGTTCCGGTAGACATACCCCAGATCGGCCGGTTCGGGATCTTCGGATCCCACATTCGCACCGAACCGTTCAGATCGCCGCCGATGATGCACGTACGACTCGCAGTCGCCTCGCTTCCGCGAAGCGCGCTCTTTGCCGTTTGCTGGTGGACGAATACGATGTCGTTGTAGCCACTCGACGGCGGACTCATCGCCTTGAGCACGCGGTGCGGCTTGGTCGGGAACTTCTGCAGGTTGAAGATGTGGATCTCATTCCGATCCGAGAAACTGCACGCGATCTCGTCCTGCAGCACACGCACACGAACTCACATGCGTGAGGACTTGCGGCTCACTGAACAGAGTCAAACTTGGCGCATTGACCTCGTTCGAAGGGTTCCACCGAATGCGCTTGATCTCCTGTCGCGTGAAGATCATGTGGATCTGAACACGTCCGAGCGTGAAGGTGTGAGAGCACTAGCCTCAGGCACCGATTGCTCCCGGGCTCCTGGACGAACCGGTCGGATGATCTCGACTGGCAACTGCTCAGCGACAGGTAGCGGCCCCCCAGCGATGTCCGAGCTGCTTCTTGTCTCGCTGTGTCCGGTGCGGGTACGCTGTTCACTCGTACTCGTCAGTATAACCACCGAGCAGACACCTGCACACCATCCATCGGCTGCTCGGCAGTACCTGCGCGAGGTTGATCGACCGGTAGAAGTGGTCGTCGAAGTCGTAGAGCGCGACGATGCCGTTCGACGCGCCTGCCACCAGCAGCGCACCCTGCGCGTCAAACTCGATGCAGCTCGCGTAGAACGCGGCGTCGGTAAGCAGCGCCCCCGCCTGCCGCTGCCAGTGCTCCGGTAGCTGCAGCTCCAGTGGCGTTGGCTGGAAGCGCGCGAGCACCCAGCGCACAAGCTGCTGCTTCTGGCGCGCAGGCGGCAGCGGGGGATCCAACACCAGAGCGCCGCCAGTGGCTCCGAGCTCGCGCGCGTGCAGCAGGTGCGTCACATGGCGCGCGTCGCGTCGCAGCCGCTTGCCTGGCGCCGCCTGTGGCTGCGCTGCGTCTCCCTGGACCTCGTGCTCGTCGGTGTCATCGCCGTCGACTTCTTCGGTAGGCGCTGTCGGCGTAGATGCAGAGGTTGCCGTCGGCTCCGCGCGCGGCTGCTTGCGCTGGAAGAACGCGGTGATCGGCACGGTCGCGAGCTGCCGCTTCTTCGTCGACATCTCGGGCTTTGGCGCCAAAAATGACACTCGAACTTGAATTAGTGACATAGCACCGATTTTAGTGACATGGCTACCTATTTGGAATGTTGAAGTGGAGCTATTGATGGTTGCATCATTTGAAAGTGGACCGATGCCTCTGATTGACGAACTCAGCTCGAGCGAGACGACGACGACGAAGACGCATGCGTGGCAGCGCGAGACGACGAGAAGCGTACGACAACGCGCGATTGACCCTCGATGAATCGGAAGACTGGTGCAGCAGGAACCAGTCGGAGATCCGTAGACGCGTTCTGAACCTCGACACGACGGAACTTGACGACTTTGATGCGAGCGAGAGGTTCTCCATCAGTCCGAGCACATCGTCCGAGTCCGGGTTCTCCATCGACGATCGTGACCCATCCTCGCAGAGCGCATGCACCGCGTTCGACCCATATCTCGATTCCACCACTCGGAGACGCATCAGCAGACGCCAACTGCATCGACGACAGCGTGAAAGCGGTAGCTCTCCAGCGATGAACAATATTCAGCAGCAGCAGCAGCACCATCAAGAGCGCGGCGTATTCAAAGCGTTCATTCGAGACGTGAAGCGGTCGATCTTCGGGCGAGACGGGGCAAAGGAAGCTCAGCCTCCCCGCCCTGCTATCGCAACCACCAGACGATACACCTCAGCACCACACAGTACTCACTGCCATGCTGCACACAATCGCTACGCCTCGCACGGGTTGCCTGGTGGAAGCTGGGATTCGCGAAACGAGCTGTTTAAGCGCTTGAAGTTCTACGTGTGGACGTCTGGAGCTCCAGGATTTACGTTGACGATCTCGGACGAGAGGCAAGTCGGGGGGCAGCAGCAACTAGCAGTGAAAGCAGTCACGAGCCTCCGTGCTTGGAACGCAGGCATCCGCCCTGGCGATATCTTGCTCACGGTAAGCGACACGAGCGTCCGCGGCAAGACTCCAGAGCACGCGACGGTGATGCTGGCGTCGACAGAGACTCCAGCGGTGCTTCGCTTCGCTGTCGCCAAGAAACACCGAAGCCTCTACTCGGTTGAGCGGTTCGACGTCTCTCTGGGACACCACAGTCTCGGCGTGATGTTCACAGGTGACGGCACTGAGCTGGTGCCGGTCGTCAATGGCATCGTGCGTCGCCATCACCTTCCAGCCACTCGCTTCGAGAGTCGGCTGTCGAACTCAATTGCGATCCGGCTTGGCGATGTGCTCGTCGCGGTGAACGGCGTGGATGCGGTGTCGATGGGACTCGAGCGAGCGATGGCGCTGATTGCAGCGACGGCAGCACGGCCGATGAAGCTCACTTTCCAACGCCTATCGAACGACCTTGCGGCGAACTTGCGCAGCACCGATGTCGCGAGTGCGGTGATCTGCGCTCGGAATACTCCGATCCCGACTCGCCAGTTGCGTTCCAGCTGGGCATCATCAACCGGAACCGCATTCGACATGGAGGCGTCCAGGTTCACGGTGCCGCGCGGCTTCGGCCAGCAGGTGCAAGCGAAGACGGCGCGAGAAGACATTGACCTCGAGTTCGAACATCCCGGCGCCACTGACGTCCCCTGCAGCGCTGACAACAGCGACGACATCATGATCGTCTGGAAGGAGGGGCCGCTCGGACTCACGCTCTGCGAGGACGACATCTCGGGCCTTCCGCTCGTCAATCGACTCACAGGCAAGGGCAGGTCGACGGGGCTCCACCGCGTTCAGCACGGCTTCCTGCTCGCGTCCGTGAACGGGGTTACGACGGAAGGAGTGAACTTCGCGCAGCTCTGCAAGCGTCTCGTGAGCATCGAGAAACCGGTGCTGCTGCTGTTCCACTCGCCATCGGTGCAGGGGTTTGCCGATCGCGAGTCATTCGCCTTGTCGGCGTCCTCGCAGAGCTCGATCGGGTCCCACGACGCGGAAAGGCGGACGAAACAACTCACCGACGGTGACAAGCGCCACGAGTACGAGGTGGTCTGGAACGCGTTCGAAAAGCTTGGACTCGTGCTCGGAACCCCTCAGCTGCACAGCTTCCCCCGCTCAAGCAGCGGTAGCATGTCGTCGCCAGCGATTCTCCGTGTTCAGCCAACGTGCATGCTGGGCTTCCAGGAAGACCCGGTCGGCGACGTGCTCGTGTCAGTGAACAACCGAACTACGGGCGGGCTGAGGTGGGAGCAGGTGCGCCTGCTGCTCGACTGCGCGACCAAGCCGGCGGTGCTTCGCTTTCGCCGATGCGAGCTCGAGGATATCTGTTGCGAGAACGAGTTCTCCGAGAACCGGCGGACGGAGTCGTTGTCATCGCTCGAGTCGCTGTCAGTGAGAAGCAGCACGGGCTCTGAACGCGAGGAGTCCGAGTTCACAAGCGATGTCGACGATGACGATGAGGAGGGGGACAGCCTCAGCTCGCGCTGCGGCCAACCGTCGGGACCGTTCTCTTCAAGCTACAACTTGCTCTGGAGCGAGGGACCTCTCGGCATCGCGTTCGACACGTACGAGGACAGCGACAGAGATCGCGCGCTCGTGATCTACGTCAAGCGGGTACTGCATGGCGGACACGCGAGGCGAACGCAGCTTGTCTCGGTCGGCGACCAACTCGTCCACCTGAATCGCAAGCGAGTCGAGGCGACGAGCAGCGCGAGCTTTCGCGAGGCGATGCGGCAGCTTGAGTCGATGAGCAAGCCGGTGGTCTTGGGCTTCCGGCGGCCGATGGTCGAAGTCGGCGAGCATTCGCTCTGCGGTGAGTGTTGAGCCGTGTGAGTGTCAGCACCACTCGCTGCAGGAGCAAAGCGACGAGAGGGAAGCTCGTCAGCGTGAGAGCGATCGCGTCCGTCAAACTTGTGCATCAACTTGTACTCGAGTCCCAACTTACTATATACATACGCAGGTCGTGGGGAGGACGACGAACTCTCGGGCTGGTTACGCTGATGATCGCTCGGCTGGTGGGTGGAAGGAGAGCGCTCAGATGCTCGGCTGACTTTCTTCGCGTCGTGCGGTCCTCCACCTCGCCTTCCTCTCCTCCCCAGCACGACGACACCTTCGTCTCCGACCTTCTTGCTGCCACCCCCTCGCGATCCTCACGCATTCATAACGCTGCTGCTTATACTGATCGCGATCACGCGGCGCAGGCTCCTCGGAAGTTCGCTCCGCCGGATCACCAGTTCGGGGCGGTGGTTGCGCGGTCCTTCGCGTTCCAGTGGAAGAGAATCACGTCTTCCTTGAGCTTCACGAAGTCGTTGTTGCACTTCCGGATCGTGAAGACCGCGGGGCTGTTCTCTTTCAGCTCGCTGCGCAGCAGTCGCTGCGTCTGCGTGATCTCGAGCTGCGAGATCGCCGGGATGCCGCTCACGGGCACGAACACCACCTCGGTCGTCGACGCCTCGCGACCCTCCTGGTAGAACCCGAGCAGGTTCATGCGCGAGTCGAACGCCGGGAACCCGATCGCGTTGCTCGAGTCCAGCGTAATCATGCGCGCCAGCACGTAGAACACCTCCAACTCGATCGCGTCGGTGACTTGGGTGTTCTGCCCCAGGTTCTGGTAGAACACCGAGTCGGTCCCTTCTTGGTCTTCGAGCGAGCGCATGAACTCCGTCAGTCCATTCGAGTTGTTCCGGAAGAGACCAGGCGGACCGTCAAGACCGTTCATCATGTCCGTCAACCCGCGCGTGAGCGGAGGCGGCGCCGTGCTCGAGCTCTGCGCCATGGAGAACTGGTTCGACGTCGTGGAGACCATGTTCGACGTCATGATCACGCCGGCCGGGATCATCTGCGACGGTTGGCTGTCCCCACCGAGCGGGCTGACGAGCGACATGCCAGCATTGCTCACACGACCGCCCGCAGGAGACTCCTGCCCTTGCTGCTGGATGCCGTTCGCGCTCATCATCTTCTGCTGCGCGCCGAACAGCGCGGGGAGCTGCTCGAGCGACTTGAGCAGATAGTCCAGCTGCCCAGTCGTGGTCGTCGCGTACCGCAAGAGCAGGTTCGCGATGAGGCACTTGGAGTCGTGTTGCGCGGACTCGTACGTCATCGCGTCCTTGTACCGCCAGCACGCCGGGCAGCGGTAGATCGGCCGCTCCGGATCCGGATTGCCATCGCCCTTGCTCTCGTACCCGATTGTCTGCCACTGAAGCTGCTGCAGCCCTTGCACGACCATCGACGTCCACGTGAGAACGCTCTCCATCGTATGCACGAGCGGATTCTGCGAAGCCGACGCGCTCGCGTCCATCTGCGTCGGTGATGCGCCGTCCGTCCGCATCTTCTTCCGCCGGTCGTCCGCCGTGAAGCCGCCGCCGAACGAGGCCATCGGCATCTCATTCTCCGCATTCGACGACGGACTCGACGTCGTCGACGCCGGGTTCGATGGACCCGTGATGATGTGGTGCGTCACGCCCACAGGGTTCTTGAGCGGCCGGCGCTTGTTGCGCTTTGAGCGCACCGAGATCGTCGAGCTGAGGTCGTAGGCGACGTCAAAGTTCATCGGCGACTGCGCCGTGTCCGCCTCCACCTTCAACCGGAACGCCTGGCCCTGGTGGTTCTTTGAGACGTCCTCGATGCGCAGCTTGAGCAGCGCCTTGCCCGTCCCGTCAATCGTCCGCTGGCACTCGGGCGACATCTTGAGGATGTCCTGCTTGAGCACCTGGTGCTCGTTCTCGTAGAGCAGCGTCACGCGCAGCGGCACCGGGCGGTTGCCCACGCGCTCGTTCTTCTCGTTCATGAGGAAGATCGGGAGCGTCATGCACTTGTCGCGCCCGCCTTCGTCCTTGTACCAGAGGTCCGGGAGCTGCTCCTGGATCACGAGGCGGTGCTGGATCACCGTCATCTCACTCGAGACCGCCGGCGTCACCGCGTAGTCTGTAGCGAACAAGAAGATCGATCAGTCTCGAGAATCGTCACCTCGTTACATACGAGCGGAGGACCGCCGCTCACCTTGCTTGAGCGCCGCAGAGACGTGGACGACGAACTTGCGGTTGTTGAGCGCCATCGAGCACTCGCTGATGCGCAGACGCAGCTTGCAGATGCCGTCGCCGTTCATCACGGGCTTGGTCGACGGGTCGATGTGCAGGATCTGGCGCTCGATTGGCGTCATCTTGTCCGCGCCGTAAAGCTCCACATGGAGCGGCACGATGATGCTACGCGTTGCGATGCGCCGAGACTGTCAGCTCCTTCTCCGCCGCCAGCCACACTCGGCTTGGTATGCACCATGGTGCACGCACGCACCCGGACTTGAGGTGGTCTGTCGAGTCCACGAGGAAGATCGTGATCTCGAACGGGTGGTCGCGGAAGGGGAACTTGGGCGGCTGGGGCTGGATCTTGAGCCGCAGCTGCAGCATTCGCACGCGTCGAGTGAGTGAGTGAGCGACGGGAGGTGCTCGTGCAGTCAACCAGAGAGAGAGAGAGAGAAAACGAGTCACGTACGCGGTCGGAGAAGCCGTCGGCGTCAGGCTCGAGCATCGCGTTCGCGTTCGCGGCGCTAGTCATGTACTTGGAGGACGGCGGAGGGGGGGGGGGTCGTGTCACGTTACACGCAGCAGCAGCAGCTCTGCTGTCTTAGTCGCCTCCTCCACGCACGCGCGCGCCAAGTGGGCTTCAAGGCGCGGCGAGGTACGGCGGACGGCTGCTTTCTTGCGGCGTGCGGCGCGCGTTCGCGTTGGTTTCTGCGCTTTTTCGCTTATGCAGCGCTCTCAATGGTCAATGGCTAAAAATGGAATCAAAATTATTACAGATAGAGACTGTAAGGAATCCATCATTTCATTAACTATACACTCTTAATGCTAAATTTCGATATATAGTCCTGGGTGATGAGCGTCGATAGAGAGGCATAGTAACTTGGAGATTGTATGTCGCTTACAGTAGTCTATATTATATCCGCTTAATTCCGCCCTGAGTTCTGAGTTCTCGCAAGTTCGGAGAAAGATACAAGTTCTTGTTCCTGGAGCCTGAGATTGGTACATTCACTTTGGTGAAGGTTCGTGAAGGTACCGTCGACTCATTCATCGACACCACTCCTTCATCCTTCATCGGCACTTCATCGACTCCTTCATCGAGGTGTGGTCGTGTGGACCACGCCGCGTGGTGCCATGCGAACTGTAGGCGTGTGTGTTCGCTGTTCCTGCAACACAGGAAACGATGTAGTAATGGCACTTCATCCATAGATGCCAAAAGCGCGCAAAACAAGATGTGCGTGCCTTCATACTTGAGCTTGTATATAGTCCAGTACTCGCGCGCGTGTGCCCGCTTGCGTCGGTGAACGTTTATTCCGTCGACTGATGCAAGGAATGAACAGTGTAGTGCGCTCGAGGTACCACAGTGTACAGGAAGCCACGAGCTTCTTCAAGCCAACCAACCGCTTCCGGTTCTTGCATAACAATACTTCAACACACACAATAGGCAGTGACTCACAAGGTACAACCAGCTCGTCGCCAGTCTTGCTCATCGATGTACTCAGGATCTCGAGTCGGCTCTCGGTTCGAGCGCTTCGACTTCGGCTCTCGCGAAGGCACGATTGACTCTCGCACGTGTTGCTCGCACAGGTACTGGCGAAGCTTGCTTTTCTTCGCGACTACCGCTATCCAGCCGTTCGACGAGTGTTCGGGGCACGTGAACTCGAGCATCGCCTCATCAGATCTTTGTCGATGTAGCGCAGACTGCCGCGCAGCAAGCGCTCGGGGCGCTGCCGCTTGAAAGTGCGCTCTCGTGGTCGGTAGATCCTGACACATGTGTGCGGGCGCGACATTCACCATCGCGACGTCAATGTTGCTCTCCGGACGGTGCGTGCACAGGAACAGAATGCAAACGCACTCTCTAGCACCTCGGTTCTCGTGCGGAGATACAGGCACGTCGAGGTGTTTCGGCTTCACAGTATCCCTCACAGCTCGCATGGTGCAACCCTCGCAACACTTCTCGTGCTGGAATCGCACAAGACGAGGCTCCGTTCTTCGTGGCGATATCCTGTCCTTGCGTTGCACTTGAGTAGGAACGCGACACTCGATGCTCGGAGTGTGCCTTCAGATACTCCAGCATGTGTACCGCTGACTCCAGCGTGATCTCACATCCCTGCTCGACGAGCGCCTGCACTTGATGAAAATGCGCGACACAGTACACAGCGCTGGTCAAGTGAAGACCAATACTCGGATCGCGTGCGCGCTGCAGGAGAGCAGCACCGGATGTCACCAACATGTTCACCAATCACCCATTTTGTCCCATTTTGCTCGACTCCACACAACGACATGTCCGACCAGCAACAGCAGTGGGTCTTCGCGGAGCTGCGCGCTGTCGTGACGGCGCCTGCGCCACCTGCGAGCGCGCGCGTGTTCCGCACGGCGTCGCAGACGCAACACGGCGTCGCGTGGGCGGCGGAGCGGCAGCTGCGGCGCGCGACGTGCGCGTTCGTCGAGGACCTCGCGGCGCTCGTGGAGCTGCCGGACGCGCCGGCGGTGGCCGCGCAGCTCTTCGTGCAGCGTTTCTTCGTGCTGCAGTCGTTCAAGACGCACGACCGCTTCCTCGTGGCCACGGCGGCGCTCTTCCTGGCCGCCAAGACCGAGGAGTTCCCGATCAAGGTGCGGCTGCTCACCGAGTGCGCGCTGTACCTACTGCTCTGCGCCGCGCCGCCCAAGGAGGAGCTGCTCAAGAAGAGCCGCAGCCGCCAGCACGGCGCTCACGCGCCGGACCCAAGGGTGAGCGGCAGCAGCAGCAGCAGTGGCGGTGGCGTCAGTGGCGCTACTGCGACGGCTGCGAAGCGCAAGAACTCGGCCGGGAAGCTCGTGGAGATGAGCGCGTCGCTCGGGAACGACCCGGAGGCCGCGAACGCCAAGCACCTCGACTGCCTCAACGCGCTGCTCGAAATCATCGACGTCGGCGAGGTGGAGACCACGGCCGCGAAGGTGCTGCTGCTCGAGCGCGTCCTGCTGCAGACGCTCGCGTTCGACGTCTGCGCGCCGCAGCCCTTCGCGTACGTCGCGCGCCACATGGAGAAGCTCTTCGCGCTCGAGGCGATGCACCCGTCGGTGCCGTACGCCGAGATCCGCAGCCTCGTCTTCCTGCTGCTCGCGGATGCGGTCAAGAGCGGCCTCTGCCTCGCGTTCAGCGCCGTGGAGCTCGCAGCAGGCGCCGTCTACCTCGCGTGCCTCTACCGCCGCACCGTGAGCCCGAACGTCGCGACGGAGACGAACGCGCCGTGGTGGAGCGTCTTCGAGCTCTCGGCGCAGCAGCTGGAAGGTGCGGACATCGCGTTAGCTGCTTGGTGTCTGGTGTGTGTGGCCACTGACTGACGAGTTCGCTGCTCTGCTGCAGACGTGAGTCGAGGGCTGCTGTGGATGTACGAGGACGACGCCGGGAACAAGGTCCCGGGACTCAGCTCGGAGCTGCAGCACCTGTGGAGCAGCTACCGCCCCGAGCAGAACCTGCCGAACCTCGAGTACATCAAGAAGCTGGACGCCGAGCTCCAGAACTCGCAGTGACGAATGAACGAACGATCACAACCCTGCGTATACGCGCTGCGCCGCACGCACATCCAGACACCAACAGACATGCTGGAGCGCGTTACGTGCGGTCTCGAAGCAGACACATCCTGGAGGCAGGTGCATTCACCACGCTGCAAGTGCTGCGGCGCTCATGCCCACGTGCGCAGCTTGCTCGGGTTGTCGAGCAGGCTCTTGATGTAGTAGACCTGGAAGAAGCAGACGAGGAAGTAGACGAGGCACTCGAGCGTGCCGTAGAACGACACGCGCTTGCTCGTGCTCTCCTCCACTGCAGCATTTGCAGCAGCAAAGTCAATGAGTGCGCCGTCTCTCACTCAAACACCCTCATGCTGAGCAGAGCGCACCTTTGATGTGGCGCTCGGTTCGGATCTGGTGCAGCCGCTGCTCGGACTCGAGCTCCCCGAGCCGGATGTCCAGGTGCGACGCGTACTTGGCGACGACGCTCACATGCTCTGCGACTCGCATCCCCAGCGTCAGCCAACCGGCACACACACCCTCTTGTCTACTACGCCTCCTGCTCACCTCGCTCCACCGGGTGCTGCGACTGCAGCGTGTTCGTCACGTGGGTCACGAGCTTCCCGTCCGAGTCCGAGTTGATGAAGCAGAGCTCGTGGATCCCCGCCACCCTGTTCCCCGACGCATCGCGTGTCGTCAGCTGCGGACGCTTCCCTCAACCCCGCCCTACGATAGCTGAAAGCCGCACGTACGACGGGTGCACCTCGTACTGGCCCTCGGCGTCGCCGAGCCGGCGGTAGATCGTCGCGCCGTCCGGGTTCTTCACCTCCAGGTCGATGTGCGAGTCCGCGGACGACACGACGTAGGCGCCGCCGAGCGTGTCGCCGACCGACTTGGCGTCCTGGAAGAAGCACTCGCGCTCGCCCGCGGCCACGAAGAACGTCAGCCCCTCGGACGGGTCGAAGTCGAAGCTCTCGACCGGCCGGCTCTTCGGGGCATACGCCTCCGCGTCGCGGCGCGTGGCGGCCACGGGGTCGATGAGCGGCGCCGTCTGCTCGCTGTACGGGTCGAAGTCTGCGTCCTCCGCCACGGCCGGCGGCGCGTCGGACGCGCGAGCGATGCCCAGCGCCAGCAGCGACACGAGCGCGAGGAGCAGGGCGATGAGCGTGACACGCATGGCGAGCTGTGGGCTGGAAGATACGGAAATGCAGTGTTGCGTTGAATGTATTGGTAAATGCATGCTTGAGGTCTTTAGTGAATTTGGCGCCAACTCGATCCGGACTGTTTATACTTGATTTTATAAGCTTCAAATCGAAAACGGTATTCTCGCGCTGCAGCATTAGTAGGCACACGTCAATTCAGCCGCCGAAAAAGGCAACATCTCCTGCGCTGCACGCCACGCTACCGCCCAACCTCCAGCATCAGCGAGCACCATGAGTCGCGAGGCGAGCAAGAAGGCGGCCAAGGAGCTGCTAGCGCTGTGCGAGTCCGAGGGCGTCAAGATGCCGACCGTACGCGAGCGGGAGCTTGTGCGGCGGACTTGGGTGTGACGGTGACGTGTGGTGGTGGTGCTGCTGCGGCAGAACCCGATCAACGCCATGGTGGAGGCCGGCACGATGCTCAACTCGACGCGCGAGAACGTACGTGACTACGGTGGTTACTCTAAAGCAACACGAAGGTGCTGACTGGCGCGCGCGCTCTTCTGGTCGCCTGCTGGTGTCGCGATGGCTCTCTCCACTTCCAGGGTGAGTTCCAGCTGCAGAAAGCGCTCGCGGTACGACGCACGCTGCGCAATGAACCGACTCTGTAGAACTCTATTGCACGCATCGCTGACCTCCTTCGTCGTCGTGGTGCGCGCGTCGAGCAGGAGCTGATCGCAAAGTTCGGGAGGAAAGAAGGCGCGGCGCCGGCGTCCAAGAAGCGCAAGGCGAGCGACGTGAAGAAGGAGAAGAAGGAGAGCGCCGACACCGTCGTCATTAACGACGACAGCAAAGACGCTGCCGACTCGCCGGTAGCGAAGAAGAAGGCGACGAAGCCGGCGGCCAAGAAGCCTGCGAGGAAGAAAGCGGTCGCCTTGAGCGACGACGACGACGCTGCGGAGGAAGTGGAGGACGCCGGCGAGCCAAAGGCGAAGAAGGCGCGCGGCAAGCCCGCGGCGACGCAGAGCTCGAACCAGGCGCTCGCGGACGCGTTCGCGGAGCTCTCGGGCTTCGAGTTCAAGCGCGGGGAGAAGTTCAAGGGCGGGACATGGTCCAAGGTGGCGAAGGCCGTGCGCGACGCCGAGGACCCGATCACGTCCGGGAAGCTCGCGACGAAGCTCAAGGGCATCGGCAAGTCGAGTGCGATCAAGATCGACGAGTTCCTCGAGACCGGCACGATGGCGACGCTCGAGGAGTATCGCGCCGGCAACATGTGAGGCGCATCGGCGGCGCGTAACGCAGGTGAAATCCCGGCGGGTGTCGGCTCATCGGCCGGAAGCGCCGGTTGGCGGGCGGCCCACAAGTATTCGCCAGTTGTACTTGATGTTTGTATGGACGCAGACTTTTAGGGCCTACGGTAGCAGGTCACTTCAATCCCTGACGCCCAGATTCGCCCCTCGCACGCACGCACGCGCCGCTGTCGACGAAGGCGCTCGGGTCGAAGAGGCGGAAGGCACTCTCGGATCTTAGAAGGAAGGCCAGCGGCTCCTGCTCAGGCTTGTTACAAGCCGCAGCACTCTCGTTGCCTCAAGCTGGCAGGCAGCCACGCGACCTTTCTCGCCGCTTTGATCCATCTGAACGCACACCGCCACCACTGCGCGAGACAGTCCGCCCACGCAGCAGCAGCAGCCACCGCTGCCCACACACGCACCCGAGAGAGAGAGAGAGACTATGGACCGACGCGCAGGCAGACAAGTCGTCGCGATCGCGCCGCCGCTGCCGAGTTGCCCGCCGCCGCCGCCACCGCGTTGCCCGCCGCCGTCACCAGCAGCTCCCGCGCACAAGCCGCCGCCGCCTCCGCCGTACCCCGCGCCGCACCAGCTCTACGGCGGCGCGTTGCACGCCTTCCACTCAGCCAGCGGCAGCAGCCCGGCGCCGCCGCCGTCACAACCGCCGCCGCATTGGCGCAAGAGCTTCGACGCGCGCCGCAAGACGCGACCGATGAGCAGCAACTGCGGCAGCGCGTACGCCAACAGCCTCCCGGCCGCGCCGCTCGAGCGCCACAAGGCGTGCAACCAGTTCTTCGAGACTGGGAGCTGCGGCTACGGCGCGCGCTGCAGATACTCGCACGAGCGGTCGTTGATGCCGCCGCCACCGACCTCCAGGTACCTGCCACCCCAGCAGCTCTCGCTCATGGCCACTGACCGTCGTGCGGAGCTAACGTGCGCACGTGAGCAGAGTGATGCTCCAGTTCGGATACGTTGCGCCGCCCCCTGCGGTCGTTCTCGCAGCAGCAGCAGCAGCAGCAGCTGCTGCTGGGGGAGCGTCACTCCCGTACTGGGGGATGCCGTTGCCCCCAAAGGCGCTCGCTGCTCCCACGTACGTAGCTCTTCATAGCACGCGCTTCCCGCGACACGCGACTGATGGCACACGTGCAGATACGAGCGCAGACACAGCGCACCGCAGCCGGAGAACGGGTACCCGCGACTCGTCCACCACCGGAGCGCGCCGGACAGTCGACCGACGACGACGCCTTCGAGTGCCGCCTCCAAGGTGCTCGGCGGCTTCAAGGACGCGGTGCTGAAGCAGACGCCAGTGCGAGAGCACGAGGACCTGAAGCTGTGCGCAGCCAAGAGCGCGGCGACTGCTGATGACCACGACGAGCGAGAGCACGAATGCGACAAGGAAGAAGCGGCGCTGGCACCGACGAGCAGCGTTGAGAAGGAGAACATGTGCAAGCGATCGCGCAACGGCAGCGAAGGAGATCGCGCGCTCTCTGGACACCCGCAGCTTCGCAAGCGCGAAGACAGCGAGCTGAGAGCTCCAGATCGCCAGGACGCCAGGCCGCCGAGCGGCGTGGCCCCGATCGCGGTCGGTGGCTTGGAAGGTCGCGTCGCTCCGCAGACGCACAGCAAGTTGTCGCCGAGTGCCTTCCCGTACACCAAGTCGTGCGCAACGCCCGTCGACCTGCAAGCCGCGCTGTTCGCTCAGCACGCGAAGACGAACGCACACCTGATCTCGCCGGTGCGAGGGCTCACGAACTCCAGGTAAGCTCACGTCCGCCTGCGTACGCTGACGCAGTCATCCGAGTGTCTGACGCTCACACTGTGAACGTATGCGCGGTGGACGTGGACGCAGCTGCAGCACCGCCACGATCACAAAGTTCGGGCTCAGCAGTCAGATTGACGACTTTGTAGAACACATCGACGCGGAGCTGGCGCGGCTCGAGGAGCAGCAGCAAGCTGCGGTCGAGCAGTTGCAAGCCGCAGTGCGAAGCCTCTGGTCGGACGCCGTGGTGGACGTCTACGGCTCCAACTACACGCGCTTGTCGCTGCCCAGGAGCGACATCGACTGCGTTCTGACGTCGCGGTCGCTGGCCGACAAGAGCTCGTGTGTGATCCTGCGGCAGCTCGCGGAAGCCGTTCGCAGCCGCCCATGGGCGAAAGCGGTCGACCTCCTCGACTGCGCCAAGATCCCAGTTTTGAAAGTGGTCTACCGCGCTGCGTCCGACCGCCAGGACGTCATGCTGGACTTGACGTGCGGCCACTCGTCTGGGCACTCGGGACTCAGCGCGCGCGACCTCGTATACTCCTTCCAGGCAGAGATGCCTGCGCTTCGTCCGCTGGTGCTCACCCTGAAGACCCATCTCCAGTCTCGCGGTACGGGATTGAGACTGCGACACTGTACTCTGGCTGCGCGTACTCGACATCTCACTCTCGATGCTGTACGCAGGACTCAACTGCGCGTATACTGGTGGCTTGTCGTCGTACGCGCTTGTCATCATGGTCATTCGCTTCCTTCAGGTATGGGCGGTCGAGTAGCCTTTGAGTGTGAACGACAAGAGCGAGCGTCGATCTGACGACGCGGCGCAGGCTTGTGGCGACGAACACCAGAAGACGTTCAACCTCGGCAGCCGCAAGATCCCGATCCGGAAGCGGCACGGCCTGACCGACGCGTCCTCGCTGCGCGCGTCTCACACGGGCGGCGGAGAGCTGCGCGCCACCAAGTGGCTCTTCACGTTCTCGCGAGCCGGCAAAGTGGTGTGGAGGACTACAATCGGCAGTCTGCTGCTGCTCTTCCTGGAGACTTACACGACGTTCGACTACCGTCGATTCGGCATCGCGATCGACAACGGCGGGTGCGTGGCGTCCTGCTCGCTGGACCGTGTTTGCGGCCGCTGAATGGCGCTCGACTGCTCGGTCGGACTAACGCGGTTCCGTTGCGACAGCGAGTTCTTCCAACTACCGTTGGACAAGACTGTGCTCGAGCCCGAGCTGCCGACGACCCCGTACATCACTGATCCGATCAAGAGCGGACGGAAGATCGGCAGCGCGTTTCGGATGAACGAGGTACGCCGCGCCTGCTGATGGGAGCGTCCGGGTCTTGCGAGAACGAAGCTGATGTGTGCGGCGGCTGCTCGTCTGAAGGTCGTTCAGGCTTGGTACACGCTCTACCAGAAGCTCGCCGCCGGCGCCTCGCTTGCGAATTCGATCTAACGCAAGAAGCGCTGGCGGCCGAACCCAGTTGCGCTCGCGCGCGAGAGCAGCAGAGCCGTCGATCGAGACCGTCGCCTACGAAGTTGTCGAAAGGTGCTGTTCGCTCTCGCGTTGCGCTGTTGCGGCCCTGCGGTCGCTCCTGCCGAACTGACAGCCAGCGAGCGGTTTGTGCGACCAGGAGACCGAGAGCCGTGCGATCTCCCTGACCAGCGATGTCCAGCGAATGTGAAGCAAGCAGCAACACGCACGTCGACCAAGCGAGGAGACTCGTGTGTGCTGGACGCCCACCCCAGCACCACTCGACAAGCGCTCTCTCTCTCTCCCACACCACCAGCACCAGCACACTCGCTAGCACTGCAGCCACCACACCTGAAAGAAGCAAATCACGTAGATGACGACCTCCGACTGCTGCTCAGCTCCGCTCGCCACTCTGCTCGGACGGCGGCGCGCGAGAACCAGTGCGGCGTCCGCACTAACCGGCTGCTGCCGCCTGCCCGCCTGCTCCGCTAAAACTCCAGCTCGCGCACGCGCATGAACTCCTGCACCTGCGCGTCCGTGACGGCGGCGCGGCTCTGCTGCATCTCGGTCGCGAACGCCGACATGACGTCGATCAGCATCTGTTTCACCTCGCCCGACATCATGCGGCCGCTGCCGTACTCACGCGCGATGTGCGCGA
Organism: Globisporangium cystogenes; assembly: GCA_023334215.1. NCBI lineage: Eukaryota > Oomycota > Peronosporomycetes > Pythiales > Pythiaceae > Globisporangium > Globisporangium cystogenes. The sequence goes on along the minus strand of JAASGM010000041.1, from coordinate 32,975 downwards.
GCTGCTCGTCGTCCTCGAGCATGAACGACAGGTACTGGTACGGGATGTCGACCTCGAGGTTCGCGCCGTACTTCTCGTGGTCCGCCTTGGTCTCGCCGCCGCCGCTGAACGCGTACTTCTTGATCTTGGTGGCGATCTCGTCCGGCGAGTCCGAGATGTAGATCGTCGTGCTCGCCTTGCTCGCGCTCATCTTGGTCGTGCTGCCCTGTAGCGCCGGGAAGAACTTGGAGTGGATGAGCGCGGGCTTGAGGTACCCGATGCGCGGCGCCACGTCGCGCGTCATGCGGAAGTACGGGTCCTGGTCGATCGCCTGCGGGATGAGGCACCGCAGTCCCTTGCGGCCCCGGAGCGCGACCGGGAACGTCTCGGAGAACGACGGCGCCGCCTGCACCGCCGGGAACGCCGACTTGCCGATGTTGTCCGAGCCCGTGAAGCCGAAGATGCCGCGCACCTGGTTGTACGTGACGCACTTCTGCACCTTGAGGATCTGCGGGTACATGTGCTGGATGTACTCCGTGTCGGCGAAGATGAAGGTCTTCTTGACGTCGAAGCCGCACGCGATGATGTCCTTGGCGTTCTCGAGCATCATCTGGCGGCTCTCCTCGAGCGTCTGGTCCTTGAAGAGGAACTTCTCGTCGTCCGTGAGCTGGATCACGAGCGGCACGTCGAAGACCTTCTGGAGCCACACCGTGAACGTGAACGGGATCAGGTGGCCCATGTGCAGCGAGCCCGACGACGGCCCGCGGCCCGTGTAGAGGTAGAACTTCTCGCCCTTCTCGTACGCGTCGAGCAGCACGTGGAGGTCGCGGTGCGAGAAAAAGTACCCGCGGCGCAGGTACCGGTGCGCGCGGTGGCCCGTGAGCTTCTCGATGCGCTCGATGAGCGACGGGTCGATCTTCGAGCACCCGAACGAGTCGATGAGCTTGTCGTAGTCCACGCCGTTCTCCGCCTCGACGTCCCACGGGGTCACGACCTGCCCGTCGCCGGCGCCGCCAAGCGCCGCGACCTTGTGGTGGAACTCCACCTGGCGCAGCAGCAGCTCCGCGTCCGAGGGCACAGCCGCGCCGCCCTCGGGCTTGGCGCTCGCGCTCGCCGTCGGCGCCGCCGCCGCCTTCTTCGGCTGCTCCTTCTTGCCCGCCTGCTTCTTCGCGGCGGCGTCCGCGAGCTTCTTCTCCTTCTTCAGCTGGCTCTTGGACTTGCCCTCCGCGCCGTCCGCAGACGCCGACGACGACGCAGCTGGCGCCGGCGTCTTCGCCTGCTTCTCTTGCTTGGGCGGCACGTACTCGCTGCCGGTCTCCGCCTTGAACTGGGACTTGAGCGCCAGCAGCTCCGCCACGAGCACCTGCACGCGCGCCGGGTCGCCCTTGGCGGCCTTGAGCTCGCGTATCTCGACGCCCTTGGCCACGATCGCCGCCTCCATCGTCGCTGCAGCTGCTGATTGATGAGGGGGGAGAGCGGCGGATCCACGAATGACAGTCTCACGAGCTCTGGTGCTGTGTGTGAATAGTGAAAAAAATAAGTATTTCCAATATCGATTTTTTTCACTATCGAATCTGTCAAGCAGCGAAATGGACGAGGAGGGGACGAAGGCCAAGCCGCTGCGCACGCGGCAGCTCCGCGAGGTGCGCTGCGCTTGTCCGCAGCTGCGCTAACTTGCGCTGCACGCGCGCTTTCTCTCTCACCCACAGAGTTGCTACTCGCTTCTCGGAACGCCAGGAGATCAACGGCGTGGCGACCGACATCGCGGTCACGATCTTCCGCGACCGCGTGTTCATCACCGTGACGCAGCTCGGCACCTTCGGCACGCTGGTGCGTTGCGCGTATGTGTACGCGTAAGAGAGAGATAGCACGTTGCTCATAATGACGCGTGCCAACACACCAACACGCTCGCGCAGGTGGAGGCGCACCAGAAAGACACGATCAGCGGCCGCTTCCAGCCGGACATCCACGTGCGCCTCGGGCGCCGCGACGACCCGCTGCTGCTCGTGTACGCGCGGCAGTTCCTGGAGCACTTTGGGTGCGTCCTGCAGCCACTCGCTCTCGTAGCGGTGGCTCGGAGGCGCTGACACCGACTTGCTCTCTCTCGCTTGTCTCTCTCGCTTGCAGCGCGCCGCTCGGGCTCCCGGTGCTCGCGGCGCTTGGCCTGCGGGACCGGTCGTCCGCCACCTTCGAGGGCGTGATGCAGCGCGTGAAGTCGCTCGTGCAGTGAGCGTGCGAGTTGCGCGAACTATGGCGAGTTGTCACTGGCGCGACTCGGGCGGTCAGCATACTGAAGCCAAGCGTAGCTCTTGGATTCGACACGAACCATACAAAGCGCGAGTCAAACGGGCGCCCGCAATACTAAATTCACTATTTTCCTGCTGAGAATTTCGCTCACGCAGACAAGCGCTTGACCTCCTCAGGCTGCCCGGTCCCCCGCTCCGCGCTCGCCGCTCGCCGCCCGCCGCCTCGAGCCCGAGCGTCTGCGTCGCCTCCCCCCCTCCGCCTACTTCCTCTCGTAAAAAGCGCGTTTTTCCTGCGGTCAGGTGCGTGTGCAGCACATACGGGACGCCACACGCGCCGGAGCTCGACTCACAGTCCTGCTGGCGTCGCTCACACGCAGCGATGGACGGCTACGACCACCTCTTCAAGCTGCTGCTGATCGGCGACGCCGGCGTCGGCAAAAGCAGGTGCGGCCGGCGCTTGTGTGAGGCTGCAGCGTCAAAGGGGACGGGCCGCTCACAGTGCGCGCTGCGGATCTCCTCTAGTATGCTCCTGCGCTTCACCGACGACACGTTCGACGACAACCTGCAGAGCACGATCGGCGTGGACTTCAAGGTCAAGATGATGCAGGTGGACGGCAAGCGCATCAAGATGACGATCTGGGACACAGCCGGCCAGGAGCGCTTCCGCACGCTCACGAGCTCGTACTACCGCGGCGCGCAGGGCATCGTGCTGGGTGCGTTCTGGTGCTGCTGCCGCGCGCTGCCGGGCCGGCGTACGAGGAGGAAGACGACTGACGCGCTCTTCGGAACCTGCGCCGCCAGTGTACGACGTCGCGCGCCGAGACACGTTTGAGAACCTCGACCTGTGGCTCCAGGAGGTGGAGGTGTACAGCCCCGCGGGCGGCCGGGACGTCGTGAAGCTCCTCGTCGGCAACAAGATTGACAAGGTGCGCGGACGACAGGAGCGGTTGACTGGCGAGCGCGCCAGCAGCTCACGGAGGTGGGTCGCTCTCTCTCTCTCTCTCTTCCTGTCGCTGGTCGTGTAGGAGCGCGTGGTGAGCCGCCGCGAAGCGGAGGAGTGGGCGCGATCGAAGGGCATGCTCTTCGTCGAGAGCAGCGCCAAGACCAAGATCGGTATCCAGCAGGTGTTCAACGAGGTCGTGCAGAAGGTGAGCCTCTCGCTCTCGTTCTCTCTCGTGTTGTGAGTGATCTGGAATGTGTGAGTGCGTCGCTGACCTCTGGGGGCCCCGTGCGTGCGTGCGTGCGTGTGTACTTGGATGCGCAGATTCTGGAGAACCCGACGCTGCTCAGCAACACGCGGCCGACGCGCAATAACCGAGCGCAGTTGGGCGGGCGGACAGAGAAGAGCAGTGGCGGCGGGTGCTGTTAGACAGCGCGTGCACCCAGAAGACATCTGTGCGCGGTGTGCGGAGCTGCAAGCGAGCGAGCGAGAGACTCGAGAGTGCAAACGAGAAGGAAGCGCGCGAGTGAGAGAGTGAGAGACGGTCGACCAACAGAGTGCGGCGGCCGTCGCTGCATGTCCAACCACAAAGAGTTCAACGAGAAGATCGAAACGCGTCGTTCGCGCGCTGGTCGATCGACGGGCGGGCGGTGCACGTGGCGATTCTGCCGGCGTGGAGCTGCCAGGAAGAGTTCCAGCGGCGTGGAGCTACGGTGGCCGAACTGGGCGTGTGTGTGACTTCCTCTTCTTCGGTTCTTGAGCAGCGGCCACTCGCTGGACCTCTCGAGCCGGGCGGGGAGGACGGAGCGCCGTAGCAGCTGCCAACCAAGCAGACCGGCCAGCCTGCGAGCTAGCAACCTCCTCGCCGCGAGAGTTCTCTCCTTGAAGTAGAAGCCGCTGCTCACACGCGCTCTCGCTGACCGCGATGCGTTCGGCCACACGCAGCCGACGTTGAGTCAGCTGTGGTGCCAGACAGGAGCGCTACGCGCGTGTGGCTCGCCTGCGTAGCTGGTGCAGTTCGCTGCGAACACTGCAGCAAGCGAGCTCGGATGCGCGGAGGGCGGACCGAGACTTCGTTTAACGCGACGGCGTGCCGATCGTCGACCACGACGCCGAACAATAGTGTGACTGTGTGCTGCGTTCGTGCGTGGCGCTTCTCTCCTCTTGCGCGGAGCGAACTCGTGGTCGCTCTGCCAGCCAACCACTCACGAGAGATAGCCGCACACGCAGCGCTTTGTCTGACCCGCGGACTTGTGGAGGAGTGACGGATCGACGATCCACGATGTTTAACACTGCGCTGACAACCAGCCAGCCGTCACGTGCGCGCAGAGCGCGAAGGCCTCTGACTCACGCACGGCGATCATCACGCGCGAATTGCTGCGTGCATGAGTGGTTCATGCATGGCGGAGTGTTCACATCGTGATCGATCGAGGCGTCGAGAGCTCTTGAGAAAGTGCACCTGTTCGGCTCATCTGCACCAGGTTGCTCGTGTTCTCGCGCCAAGCAAGCAAGCGCAAATGACGCAGTTGTGCTGCTGGCGCTGGCGCTGGCGTCTCCAGCTGCTGCTGGACGATGGTATCTGGCCGCTTGCCTGCCTGTGGTCGGCTCGCCTGCATGTCCGGACGTTCGCGCCTCGAAAGACCCCACTCTGCCTCCACACATTTCAAGGCGAAAAAGATCTCCTGCGATTTTCAAGAAAGCGCAGCAGGCTTCGGAGCATGAAAGCTGCTCCGCAACACTTACAACTTTGCAAGCGTGGCCGGTGCCTGGCTGAGCGAGGCGCCCGGAACGCAGCTCGTCATGTTCGCATGTTCGCCGTGGCGTTCGCTCACACAAGCTCCTCGCATTACGACCCGCCCTCCGATTTTTCGTTCACTTGACCGTGTTGTTGACTCACGTGGCTCAAAGTCCAACGTTTCGAGTGTGAGGCGATGGAATCGTTGGACCTGTTCGCGGATCCGATACAAACTTTCAATACAACCGCACAACAGCCGCAAACGCAAGTGAGTGGCAGCAGGCTGCCACTTGTGCTTCTGCGTGGCAGGTCACGCGCGCCAGCAGCAGCAGCCGCAGCAAGCGAGCGAGGGCCGCCTGCCCGCCTTCTCTCTCTCTCTCTATCACACACACACACACAAGCGCACTCTCGCGCGAGTGACTTAGTGCCCGGCTTCCCCATCCTCTCAAGAGGAAGAAAAGCGTCGAAGAACCACCGCCAGCAGCTCCCTTCGAGCCAGCCAGCGACCAGCAGCAGCAGCACCTTCGCGCTGCCCGCGATGCCGCACACTCTCAAGATGCTCGTGGCCGCCAGCAGCAGCGAAGGCGGCGACGCGGCGCGCGAGCGGCGGTCCAGCGGCTCGGCCAGCGCGCTCTTCCTCGGCGGCTCCGGCACCGGCAGCTCGCGCGGCGGCTTCCAGCTGCCGCTGCTGCCGGCGCCGCCCGCCGAGTCGCCGGCGCAGCAGCTCGGGCAGGAGCTCTTCGGCCGCTTCCACCGGCTGCTGGACGAGGCGTGCGCGCCCGCGATCGCGCTCTCGCCCGACGGCCGCGTCACGCTCTGGAACAAGAAGATGATGGCGCTCACGAGCGTGAGCTCGAGCGACGCGGTCGGGCGGCCGTTCCAGGACTTCATCTTCGAGGCCACCGCGTGGTCGGTCACCGAGATGATCGACGGCGTGCTCAAGCGGCCCACCAAGACCGTGCGCGAGGTCTGCATCCCGCTCAAGACCGCCACGGCCGGCCGGAACGTCCAGATTCTCACCAACTTCAGCGCCGACCTGGACGACGACGGCCGCGTGCTCGGGCTGCTCGCGCTCGGACAGGACGTGACCGAGTGGAGCTCGCACGAGAAGGAGTACTCGCGCGTCATCATGCAGGCGAACGCGCCGATCGTCGAGCTCAACCAGGAGGGCAATATCAAGGTCTGGAACGCCAAGGCCGCGGAGCTCACGGGCTACTCGCTCGAGGCCGTCGTCGGCGTGCCGCTCGTCAACCTGGTCTTCGAGGACGCCCGCGCGGTCGTCGCGGACGCCATCAAGCAGACGCTGGCCACGGGCGTGCCCGGCCGCGACTTTGAGCTGCCGCTCGTCACGGCGATCGGCTCGCGCGTCGAGATCATGCTCTGCCTCACGCCGCAGATCGGCGACTCCGGCTCGGTCACGGGCATCGTCGCGATCGGCCAAGACGTGACGGAGCGCAACGCCAAGGAGATGGAGTACCAGACGCTCATCGACTCGGCGAACGCGCCGATCTTCGGCGTCGACACGGACGGCCGCATCGTGATCTTCAACAAGAAAGCCGCCGAGATCAGCGAGTACCAGCCGGAGGAGGTGATGGGCGCCGACCTCGTGTCGTGCCTCATCTCGGAAGACTACCAGACGAAGGTCGCTGCAGTGTTCCAGAAGGCGTTCCTGGGCTCCGAGACGGCGAACTTCGAGTTCCCGATGGAGACGAAGAATGGTCGGCGCGTCGAGATCCTGCTGAACGCCACGCCTCGGTACGACCACTTGGGGCAGCTCGTCGGAGTGGTCGGCATCGGCCAGGACATCACGGAGCGAATCGTGCAGGAGCAAGAGTACAGTCGCCTGATCGATACAGCGAACGCGCCGATCTTCGGCGTCGACAAGAACTACCGCGTGACGATCTGGAACAAGAAGGCGGCGACGATCACCGAGTACACAAACCAGGATGCGGTCGGCGAGGAGCTTGTCAAGTACATCCACGACGAGTTCCAGAGCGCCGTCGTGCAGGTGCTGTCGAAGGCGCTGCAGGGCGTCGAGACGGCGAACTTCGAGTTCCCATTGATGACGAAGAGCGGGCGTCGACTGGAGATTCTGCTGAACGCGACGCCGCGCTACGACCACAACGGAGAGATCACGGGCGTCGTGGGCATCGGGCAGGATGTCACGGATCGTCGCGCGCAGGAGCAAGAGTACATCCGCTTGATCGACACGGCCAACGCGCCGATCTTCGGTGTGGACGTGAACGGCCGCGTGACCATCTGGAACCGCAAGGCTGCACACATCACGGAGTACTTGGCGCGGGACGTCATCGGTGCGAACCTGGTCGACGAGTTCATCTCGCAAGACTACAAGGTTGGAGTCTGGAACGTGCTGTCGAAGGCTCTTGACGGAGTGGAGACGGCGAACTTCGAGTTCCCGCTGATCACGAACACGGGTCGGCGCATCGAGATCCTGCTGAACGCGACTCCTCGGTACGACGAGAAGGGCGATGTCATTGGCGTCGTGGGTATCGGACAGGACATCACGATCCGCATCGCCCAAGAACAGGAGTACAGCCGTCTGATCGACAAGGCGAACGCGCCGATCTTCGGCGTCGACGTGAACGGCAACGTGACAATCTGGAACCGCAAGGCGGCGATCATCACGCAGTACGAGACGGCGGACGTGATGGGCGAGAACCTGGTGGAGAAGTTCATCTCGGAGGACTACAAGGAAGCTGTGCACAGTGTCTTGGAGAAAGCGCTTGAGGGCGTGGAGACGGCGAACTTCGAGTTCCCGCTGATCACGAAGAGTGGACGCCGTGTGGAGATCTTGCTGAACGCGACGTCTCGTCTCAACGAGCACGGTGAGGTGATCGGGATGGTCGGCATCGGCCAGGACATCACGGATCGCATCGCACAGGAGCAGGAATACGCTCGCCTCATCGAAAAGGCGAACGCGCCGATCTTTGGTATTGACATTCACGGCAACGTGACGATCTGGAACCGCAAGATGGCGGACATCACCAAGTACACCAAAGCGGAAGTGCTCGGGAAGCATCTCGTGAACAACTTCTTGGCGGACGAGTACCGTGAAGAAGTTGCTCGCGTGCTCGCGAAGGCGCTGGACGGAGTGGAGACGGCGAACTCGGAGGTGGGCGTGCTGACCCGGACGGAGCGGAACGTCAACATCCTGCTCAACTGGACAGCTCGGTTCGACCAGCGCGGGCAGATCGTTGGTGTCGTGGGCATCGGTCAAGATTTGACTGAAGCCATCGCGCAGGACCAGGAGTACACGCGGCTGATCGACACGGCGAACGCGCCGATCTTCGGCGTGGACGCGAACCTGTGCGTGAACATCTGGAACAAGAAGGCCGCGCAGATCACGCAGTACACGACTGCGGAGGTGATGGGCGAGAACCTGGTCGAGACGTTCATCTCGCCAGAGTTCCGCCCGATCGTGGCCGATGTGTTCTCGAAAGCACTGAACGGCATCCAGACAGCGAACTTCGAGTTCCCGCTCATCACGCGTCCGGGGACGAAGATCGAGATTCTGCTGAACGCGACTCCGCGCAACGACTTGCACGGCAACATCGTGGGCGTCGTGGGTATCGGACAGGACATCACGGACCGCATCGCCCAAGAATACGAGTACTTCCGCCTGATCGACACTGCGAACGCGCCGATCTTTGGCGTTGACAACTACGGCTGCATCAACGAGTGGAACCAGAAGATCGAGGAGATCACGGGCTACCACAAAGCGGACGTTACGGGCATGAACCTCGTCGACACGTTCATCGTCCCGGAGTCGCGCTTCCAGGTGAAGAGTCTGCTGAACCAGGCGCTGATCGGCATTGATGTCGGTGAGATGGAGCTCCCGATGACGACGAAGACCAAGAGCGCACTGCTGCTGCTTGTGAATGCGTCGAGCAAGAAGGACATGCACGGCAACATCCGCGGCGTCATCGGCGTCGGGCAGGACTACACCGCGAAGAAACACATGGAGCAAGCGAAGGTGAACTTCCTGGCGTCGTTCAGCCACGAGCTGCGGACGCCGCTGAACGGTGTGCTCGGCATGCTCGAGCTCCTCCGAGAACAGAAACTGGACAAGACGCCGGAGCGATACGTGCACATGGCGTACGTGTCTGGGTCGCTGCTGCTGAACCTGATCAACGACATCCTGGACTTGTCCAAGATCGAGGCGGGGCACATGGAGATTTCCTCCGAGCCGTTCAAGATGGAAGATCTGCTCGACTACTCGATCGAGATCTTCAAGTTCAAGGCTCGCGAGAAGAACATCCGACTGTCGATGTACTGCACACCGTCCGTTCCGAAGTACGTGATCGGCGACGTGGTGCGGCTGCGCCAAGTTCTGCTCAACCTGCTCTCGAACGCGATCAAGTTCACGCTCGAGGGCTCGATCACGATCAACTGCAGCACGGTGCCGGCACCGGACATTCCGAAGACGCACATCAAGCTGCTCTTCCAGGTGACGGATACCGGCATCGGTATGGACGAGGAGGAGAAGTCGAGGCTGTTCTCACTGTTCACCAAGCTGGAGCGGACGCGGAAGAACAACCCGACCGGGTCTGGGCTCGGGCTCGCGATCTGCAAGCAGCTCGTCGAGCTGATGGACGGCTCGATCGACGTCGACAGCGAACTCGGGGAAGGCTCGGAGTTCTTCTTCAACGTGATCGTGCGTCGCATGGAGGAGGACACTCTCGGCGAGCCGCAAAGGTACCCGAGCATCCTGCACCTGGACAACGGCTCGGACCTGTACAACCTCAGCCGGAACGACGCGATCCCGAAGCACGCGCGCATTCTCGTCGTGGAAGACAACGAGTTCAACTGGGAGGTCGTCAAGTGCTTCTGCATGGAGGACAACCACCTCTTGCAGTGGGAGACGAACGGCCGCGACGCGCTGCTCGCGTACAAAGAGCACCACGAGCTGTACGACATGGTCTTGATGGACTGCGAGATGCCGATCATGAACGGGTACACGGCGACAGCGAGCATCCGCGAGTTCGAGACCCAGATGAAGATCCCGCGCATCCCGATCGTCGGGCTGACCGCGTACGCGATGACTGGCGACCGGAAGAAGTGCCTCGACGTGGGGATGGACGAGGTGATCGTCAAGCCGATCTCCAAGCCGACATTGCGCGTTGCGATCCGCCAGTGGATGCACGTGCGGTACCTTGGAAACAAGATCACGAGCCGAGAGCCGAGCCTGTACTCGGACGACGGAGGCGAGTCCACTGTTGCGAACCTGGTGCCCGCGTCCACGCACAACGAGGCGCTGGACTTGACGCGCGCGATCGCAGACCTGGAGCTCGAGGATCCGATGATGCTCAGCCACAACACGAACGGCTTGCATCTTGCGAACACGGACGCGATCTTCACGTCGCTGACGACTCTGAGCGAGGGGATGAGCGTCGAGTCGAGTCTGTCGGACGTAACGAGCAACACGCTGGAGGCTCGAGACGCGCTGCTGGACACCCCAGGCCGAGCGTCGCTCTCGAACGGCAACAACTCGCTGTATCTCGATGCGGTGAGTGATCTGCACACGATTGCCGGCATCTCGCGCGGCACGCCGGGCTCGTCGCCGTACTTGGAGAGCGCGATGCCGCACCGGAAGTCGTCGTACGCACCAGAGTACGAGTACGACTTCAGCGAGAGAGAGGAGAAGGAGGCGCACGCAGTGAGCAACAACCAAGATGCGCTGGACGCGGCGATCATGGTAAACTCGAGCCCGAGCTCGCTCACATCGACTGCGGTGCCCGAAGACATCGCGATTCCGGACGGCGACCCGGTGGACTACGCGCAGGGCGTGGACCAGTGCGGCGGCAACGAGAACCTCTTCTTCAGCTTCCTGCAGAAATACGCGATGGTCTGCGAAGAGTACATGCGCCGCATCGAGACGGCGTACTTGGACAAGGACTACGTCGTGCTGCGGCGGGAGAGCCACTCGCTCAAAGGCTCGTCGGCGTATGTCGCGGCGATGCGCGTGTCGAAAGCTGCGTTCCGCGTGCAGCTGGCGACCGAGCGCGTGATGGACCTGGAGCACCCGTCGGCGGCGGACCTGAGCTCGCTGACGAACGCGTTCGAGCTCCTGAAGAAGGAGAACCGGCTCGTGGTCGGGTACCTTCGCCGGAACTTCTCGTTCCACCAGGGCAGTGGCAAGAGCAACGCGAGCACGAAGAACAAGAACAAGAGCAAGTCGGGCGACGACCAGAACGCGTGCGCGGTCATGTAGTGCCGCTGTTTCCCTAGCACCGAATGACGTAACTTATGTATGCAGTAGTATGTATGCTCCCACCGCGTTGGTCGTGTTCGCAGTGTTACAGTCATGTCGGTCGGAGGGTCACTTCGCCTGCTGCTTCTGGTCGTCGAAGAGCAGGTCCTGGATGTCCTGGAGTAGGTCGTTCATCGCGCTCTGGAACTTGGTGTACACGAGGCGGCGACTCGCGCCGATCTGGTCCGCGAACCGCGCGAGTTTCCTGGACGAGCAAGCGGACACGAGAGGCGGCGTGAGTGGAGGAGGAGGGGCTCCGAGGACGCTCAAGCCGTCACAAGCACTAACACGCGCTGCATCGTCGGCAGCTTCTGGATCCACGCCACGATGTCATCGAGCGAGTAGCTGTGCTCCGTGACGAGCTCCTTCGCGTCCTTCATGCAGTACTCCGCGACCTTCTGCACGATCTCGTCCACCTCAACTTGCTCCTTGGACTCATCCTCGACCAGCGACTGGACTCCAGATTCGCGGTTCGAGTCCTTGGCAGCGCCACCCCTGCTGCTGCTCCAGTCCACTGAGTCGTCCGGAGCTGCAGTCGTCATCGACGCAGGTGGAGCTTGACGCTCACAGTGCCGTACGAACTCGTGGTTGAGCAGCTGCTTGACGCTCCAGCGCTCGCTTTGGTCCTTCTGCAAGCACTTGTCGAGGAAGTCGCTGAACAGCTCCGAGAACTCGCCCTCGGGCAGGCGCGGAGGCTGCGCAGCGGACAGAGAGGTCGCGACCGTCAGCAAGCAAGGACGGTCAGGGATCCATCGCCATCGGGAAAGTAACCCACTGGCTCGTTGCGGATCATGTGGAGCAGCTCCCAGTAGCCGCCTTTCGACGAGTACGGGAACCTGCCAAGCGCGCATGTCATGATCGAGAGGCCGAACGACCACACGTCCGACTTGTACGAGTACTCCTGCCATGGCGCAGCAACAACAAGCGTTAGCATGCACTTCGGCAAGTTGAGTGCGACTTCGAAGCGAACGAACCTCGCTGGCGATCCGCTCCGGCGACATGTACGTCAGCGTGCCGACAAATGTGGTGGCTTTCGCCATCGAGTTCTCCATCTCGCGCACGATGCCGAAGTCCGAGATCTTGACGTCGCCAAAGTGATTGATGAGGAGATTGCCCGGCTTGATGTCGCGGTGGAGCTGGTGCGTGCTGTGCAGGAACTGAAGGCCCTTGAGCACGCGGTACGAGATGTTGGCGAGCACGCTCTCGGACTTGCAGCCGCCGGTCTCGACGATGTCTTGGAGCGAGCCGCCATCCATGTACTCGACGACGATCGACACGTTGCCCTCGTTCGGGTTCATGAACGCGTCGTAGAGACACACGATCTCAGGACACGCGACAGTTCTCCGCTCGGCCACCTCGTCGGAGAGCGTCGAGAGGTTGTTGTACAGGGCCTTGAGCTCCGCGATGAGCTGGTGGCGCTTCTCGTTCTCGAACACGGGGATGACTTTCACCGCCACGAGCAGCAGCGACGGCACGTGGAGTGCCTTGTGCACTACGCCACTCGCTCCGCGACCGAGCACGCCGAGCTTCACGAGGTGTTTCTTGGCGTTGGAGGGCTGCTGGCCTGGCAGGCGGTCCGGAGAGCGCGTGATTCCGCTCTGCTTGATCTGAAAGCCGACAGCGTCGAACGTGCCCGACGCAGAGAGGTCGAACGACTTGTCGAGGCGCTCGGTGCTCTGGTGAAGATCGAGCTGGAAGTTGACACCGAGCCCCTGGACGAAGTCTCGGCTGATTCCCTTCTTGCCCGTAGAGGTGGGTGACGATGTTGAGATGGGGCGAAGCTGCAAAGTGGGGCTCTGCGTCTGCTGCCGTCCAGGCACCCCAGCAGCATCGAGTCCTTCGTCGTAGGACGGGAGCTCCGCGATCTCGAGTTTGATCTTCGATCGAGCGCTGCACAGCAAGGGACAGCATCAGTAGGCGATACGGCGCTTCTGAGAGCGGCGAATAAGTGTGTCAACGCTCGCATACCTCGCCTTCTTCTCGGGCTTCTTGCTCTTCTCCTCGATCGCTTTGCTCTCTGGATCTGCTCGAAGCGACCGAATGCGACGGATCTCGTTCGCAAGCGACTGCACGCTGCCCAGTTTGTGGAGAGACGTCCCGCTCTCCTTGCTCTCTGCGCGGGCGAATGCGCGATTCTCTTTGGACGAGTGCTTGTCTGGTGGCGGCGGCACCTTCTTCGATGGCTGGTCGCTTTGATCTGCCAAGGCCTTCGACCCAGACGGGGAGGAAGTGGAAGCTGTGGCCGCCGTTGCCGTCGATGACGCAGACGACGATACCGGCGTCCGGACTTTGTCGAGGATCTTGGGGCGGACTTCTGGCTGCTTGAGCTTCGACTCTTTCAGCCCACTGTCGAGCCGAGCGAGTGGCTTTGCGTCCGCATCACTGGACAAGCCGAAGATCAACGCAGGGCGTCAACACAGAGCAAGAAGAGAATCGGAGGGCGGAGGTGCTCGTGATGCCGTACACGCGCTTGTCGTCCTTTGGAGTCGCGAGCTTCGATGCGAGTGTGCTCTGCAGTCAGACGATGGAGAGCGTTTGAGTGAGTTGTCTGCTCTCGTAGCGACATCGCAACGACAGCACGCACTTTCACGTCTGCAGGCTCGCGGAGCTTGGATCTTCCAGACTGTCGATGCAGAGCCATCATAATCCGAGCCTCGTGAGGACAAACGAACGAATTCACCACCTAGGAGTGTGTGCGCATGTGGCACACGTATACACACGCACCATCGCCTTTGCGTCGCCCGTGCCACCTCCGTCGTCCGCCGCGTTCATCTTCGCTGCTCTGTGTGGTACGCTGTGGTGCGAGTGGTGACGGTTCGCGTTCTCCTCTCCAAGATGATATGCCTTCAAGTTGTACCTGTACAACATGATATGGCTACATGTATGGTGCAGTCGGGCTCACAATGGCCGAACTTGCGTCGTCGACTTGCGCCTTAGCTTCAGGAGACCGGCGTCGCGAGCGTACGGCGGGTTCTTCGCGCGAAACGCGTCAGTCGCGAGGCGCTTGGCTTCCGTCTCCATCTCCTTGCAGAACTCGACGTGCACTCGCTGCATCGCCTCCTTCTTCGCGTCCTTGGACTTTGCGAGCTTTCCGGATTGTGCATCCAGCTTGAGTTCTTGAGCGACGATCGGGAGCTGGCGCTTCACGTAGCTCTCGCCATCCTTCGTCTCGAGCCATTCGCTCGCGGCGCGAACGGCGGCTTGGGCGGCTGCCTCTGCGTGCGCGTTTTCCGCTGCTTGGCGATTCACCTCAGCTTGCTGCAGCGCGAGGCGCCAGGTGCGGTCGGATTTGTCGAGCACGGCGTCCGCGCTCTCGATCGCCGCTTGAAGCGCCAGTGTCTCGCATGTATGGCTCTCGGCTCGCTGCTTGGCGTCGTGGCGACGCACAATCTGCAGCTTCACTCGGATGTTGCACTCATGGCTCGCTGCGTTCAGCAAGCTGAACGCCGTGGTCGCTAGCATCGAGGGCTTCCGCGCGAGCTGCTTCTCTGCGATCCGAAGTGGCTGTGCGTAGAGCACATCCGTTGCCACAACTTGTTAGCGCCCATGATAGGTGATCGTAAGTGCGCGCACTGAAGGATGCATCGACGCTACCGTCTCGCGCTTGTAGTTCTCGGCGGCGACGGCGGTGACACTGGCGTCCGTCTCAAGCAGAAAGAAACGAAGAAGCGTCGCGCGGGACTCGCGCGCACACCAGTGCAGCACGTTGTCCCCGTGCGCGTCCTGGTGGGCCACGTCGCCGCCAGATTGCACGAGCAGGCGGACAACCTCGAGGCGCTGGACCATGGACCCCTGGACACACCACAACAAAGCACATAGCTGTCGTTAGCACTTCGACGCTTGCCTCGTCGGCTTCACTGACACAGTCGACCTCGGAGCTTCGACACGCAGCGATCAGCGGCGTCGTTTGGCTGCAGAACGTGTCCACGCTGTTCGCCGTGCACTGCAGACCCTCGAGAGTGCTTTGGGTGTGCAGCGCGTTGAGGAGAAGCGCGACGACCGCTGGTTCTCCGCGCGACGCCGCCTCGTGAAGTAACGTGACGCCGCCGCCACATCCATCATCTGTTGCTCGCGCAGTCTCCTGTCGACCAAACGCGCACTGCGGATCTCGTTCGAGAAACTCTTTGACAGCGACCGCGTCGCAAGCGGCCACCGCCGCCCACACGTCCGTGTGGGAGATCGTTGCTAGCGTTGGCTTTGGTGACTGGATATCGTTGTGAGTGTGTGATCCTGTAGACTTCGCAGTCGGGAATGAGCGCTGCTGCGTCCAGAAGCGCTCGCTCTGCTCCTTCACGCGCAACGTCTTCTGCAGCCAAACCGGGTAGCGAGGCGTCATGCTTGCTGCTGTCGTCGTCGTTGCTTCGCGCTGTGTCTTCGCCTGCACCAAGTCGACCACTTTCGTAAGTGTGCCTGTTCAGTGACGATGGCGCTCTCGAGCGACGACTGGCCGCGCTTCTCGCTGCTGGTCGGCGGTGGTGATGGCAGCTGTGCCTCGGCTGTCGTCGGCTCCGCTACTCCAAGCTTGAAGCCGTCGCCATGCTATCTCCTACCTGTCAACGCGTCGAGTGCACAGGCGCTTCATGGCATCTCGACGAGTACCTGGGAATGCTGGCTGCTGTTGCGCTCGAGCGACACGCGCGTTGATGCGAGCATGTGCTGCTGTTGGCTCATCGAGACGCCGTCGTGGTCCTGCGGAGTTGACAGCGTCGGCAAGCTCGTGACGCGCTTTCAAGACTCGTTGTTCTCATCGCCGGCAGTTCCCGAGTCTGCCCACGCATCACTTCCGCTTCGACGCGGACGTTGGCACCACTTCGCAGGTAGGTCGCGGAGTCATGCGCACGCTTCCACGAGTGCCCACAATCACACTTGGTGTCTCGACCGTGTTGTGTGTGTGAGCTGCAGCTGTGGTCGAGCAGAACCGATGTTCGCTGACGCTCTTCATCGACGGCGCACGAGTCCGCTTGGACCCTATCCACCGCGTCGGTCTAAGTGCCAACCCGCGCGCGTTGTCTATCGGTCGAGCGACTCCCACCGGTAGTGTCACGTTGACAGTGCACGAGCTTCGCGTCTGGAGTCAAGCTCTGGATGCCAGCGTTCTCACAAGGTTCCCACTAGCTTCGGACACGGCGCTCGCATCCAACGCCTCTCGGTTCATGGCGCTAACATCTCTCTGGTGACGTCAGGTGGATGAGCGAGCCGCTATCGTCCGCATACCCACATCTCGGATCGCTGGCTGCGCACTGGACGCTGACGAGCTGCTCCGCATCAAGCGTCGAGCTCGATCTGAGTGGCAACGAGCACCACTTGAAGATCGTGCGAGCATGCGCGGACATCGGCCCAATCTCCGCGTCCTCCTGCTGGATTCGCACCTCTCCCCATCGCCTTTGCCGACTCGAGACGGACTTCGTGGTCGAGACGCTGCAGGACTCGTCGGAGTCCGAGTGTCGGTTCCAGATCACGATCCGCCATCGCGACCACCACCACGATCGACCGCAGCAGCAACAGCAGTCGCCTCCGAGCTGCCAACGCTCCGGTCCGGACTCGCACTCCCGCGTCCTGTTCGTGTGCAACTTTCGGTGCTTCAAGAGCACGAGCGTGACGAACGAAGGAGAGGGGAAGTGGATCGTGGCGCTGCTGAAGGAATGCGTGCGCGCTCTCCCGGCAACAGCTATCGTCGGTGTGCTGCCAGTGGCGTTGCTGGTAGGTTCCCCAGAGGGGACCGGGCGAATCGACACGACGTCTCTCGCTTCGTTCGCTGCAGTGATGACACCCGATGGGAAGGTAGGCAGCGAAGGCGGACGCGCGTTGAGCTCGTGGCGTCTGACGGGTTGTTTTCACCTCAGACCCAAGCGCGCAAAGCGCTTGATCGCCTTGCTGTTGCGAAGCTGTCGGACGTCGAGAGCCTGGCGAGAGGCTTGGCGAGTGGAGTGCGCTGGTTCGTCACGATAGCAGAGGAGCTCGGAGCGCAATACCAGCAGTCGTCAGAGAGCAGCACTGGGTGCCGCTCGTTTCTCAGTCACATGAGTGTCATCGTGATCAACGAAGCGCCGGTGGGTCAGGCGAGTACGACGGCGTTCAAGAGCGCGCTCGAAGCTGCCGTGGACGCTCGCGAAGCTGAGCGGACGAACATCCACATCCTCCACTTGCGCTCTGACACGGCGCAAGTTGCGACGAATCTGACTCCACGACTCACGTCCTTCGTCTGCACAGAGTTCGTCGGCTGTGAGCGTGACTTTGAGTGGGTTCTTGCGAGCGTCATGCACCGGATCGGCAGCGTGGTGTGTACCAGCGCTCGCTTGGAGCTGCGAGCGGTCGGAGATGGAGCGATCGTGCTCCACAGTCTCCACAAGGGTGTGGAGGATGTGGAGGAGGCAACGAAACACGGTGACGAATCGAACAACGACGCACTCCGAAGAGCAATCACGATCCGGTACGGCGTGTGTGAGCGAAGCGAGACACTGATCCTGTCCGGCGTGTTCACGGCCACAGGCGCACCAGACGAAGCGTCTTCAGCACCTCCGTTCGCTGAGGTGGCGTTCGTGTATCGTTCAAACGACAAACAGCTCCAAGTGGCGCGCGTGTCGCTCCGGCTCCGACACGACCTCACAAACGAGGTTCACGTCGCCCGCGTCGAGCGGAACGACAAGCTGCTCTCCCTGCGCGGCGGCGCGAGCGTGCTGCTGTTGGAGCAAAGACGCGAGCTGATGGACGAGAAGGCAGCATTCCACTCGAGGATAGCAGCGCAGGAGGTCGCGGAGCTTGAGAACGCGTTCAAGCGCGTGAACATCATGAAAGAGGAGCTCTGGGCAAGACGCAAGTGGATCGTCGAGCGCGGACTCCGGCTGTTTGAAGAAGACGAACTCGCTCGGCTCGAGGCCGAAGCCTCCGAGGCGACAGCAGCCTTTCGTGTCCGTCTCGAACGTTTGCAGGACACGTACACTGCGAACGCGCGGGAGAACAGTCGAGGCGACGGCAGGTCTTCCGGCTCCGAGTCTGGGTCCTCGCGGCGGATCCAGAGCGAGCAGTACATGCGGGAGCTCAAGCGCTCCCGAACTGGACTCGCATCCGAGAGCGACGTCGAGTCGACACCGGAGGAGATCCAGCAGCAGCTCGAGAAACAGGCGGTGCAGATCGATGTCGCGACCAACCTCTTCCGCGGTCTCGAGTCGCGGATGGAGGACATGCAGCACAGCGTCCGCGTCTCGCAGACGAAAGGCACGGTGATCATGAACGACACGCGCAAGGCGTGGTCGGTGCTGTTCGCCGACCTGACGGCAAGCAAGCGTAAGTTGCTGATGCTGGCACACGCCAGAGCGGCCACCGAGTTCGCGCACGTGGTCGCGGAGCACAAGCAGGAGACCGCGAACGCCATGACGAGTGAGGTGAAGCGCATCAACAGTATGCTACTGCGGTTCGAGAAGGAGCAGATCAAGCGCAAGAAGCGCACATTCTTCTGCATGAAGGAGATGGTCGCGGCCACGCAGCTCGAGGCTGAAGCCGCGTTCAAGCTGGAGAGCGCGAGCCGAGCAGCTCGCCAATGCCAACTACTCCGGTCGCCTGCTCTGGACGACCCAGCCCTCTTCAGCTCCTGCATCCACGTGTTCTTCCCACTCGAGCTCTCACACGCTGGCACTGCGGCGCCGCGCAATGGCCACTTGCTGAGCAACGCGGTTCACAGCGTGCTCTTCGGGCTTCGGCACTTCTGCCACAAAGCGAGCATGGAGCCGTTCAGCCGTCGCATCGGGAGGCAGGAGAGCTTCCTCTGGTTGGATCACGAGCAGCTCCCGGACTGCGAGGCGTCTGAAGGCGACAGCGAGTTGTCAAGAGACGAGAAACGCGCTCGTCTGCAGCGAGTGTCGTGGGCTGTGATCGTGTGCTCGTACAA
This sequence comes from Globisporangium cystogenes, assembly GCA_023334215.1. Lineage (NCBI taxonomy): Eukaryota > Oomycota > Peronosporomycetes > Pythiales > Pythiaceae > Globisporangium > Globisporangium cystogenes. Next base: position 13,919 of record JAASGM010000041.1, on the reverse strand, counting down.
CGCGCTCTTCAGCACACCTGCCGCAGTCGCCGAGTTGAAGCAAGTGCTGTCTGTGGCCGAAGCAACCAGCAAACAAGTGCTTCACGTCGAACTGGAGCCTCCATTCACGAGTCTTGACGAGTTCAGGACAGCCAGAGTGGATGCGCGAGCACTCATCTCGAGCCAAGGCAAGCGAGACGAGCAGAGTCGCGACGTTCCGGTCGAGAAGGAGTTCCTCATGTGGAAACAAAACGTCGGACACATCCGCGCAGCGCTTGCTAAGCTGTCGACCACAGCTTCTCTGCAATTGACGCCATCCTCGCTCGAGTGTGCGAGATGCGCACAAGACGGAGGGGTAGCTGGTGCTTTCCTGCCGTGCGTCCCGTGTTGCTGGCCAGCGATCGCGCGATCGACGCACACTGTTCAAGCAGCCATCTCCTCTTCCCGTTCGCCAGAGCGGAGCGAGCCGTCGTTTCTCAGCACCGGCAGCGCTATCGGCAAGTGGATCGACAGCCTCGCGCAGTCTGCCGCGCTGCTCGGCGTCCGCAGCCACAACATCGACCCGCGCTCTTCGTCCGCTTTGTCCAAGAGACTCGTGGATGCCTGGAGTACCGATGTTCGCGAGCGCACTGCGGAGTGGGAAGACAGCTTCTCGCGACGGAGAACCGAGGTGAACCGGCAGCTCCAGAGACTGTTTAAAGTGGTGGAGGAAGAAGCACTCGAGCTCATTCAGCTACGCAGCACACTTGCAAAGCGCAGGCAAGCGATGGTGGCATCGTGCCAGGAGCGACTCGAGGGCTTCCAGGACCAACAGAAACTCATCCGGTCGCTTACGCATGTGCGAAAGAGTGCAGAGCAAGCTGAAGGCGCGATACAGGAGACGGAGGCGAAGCACATGACAGATGAGGATGTGGCGCAGACGCTGAACGAGGTGGATCGGCTCTCGGCGGCGATCGACAGGCTCGAAGAGGTGGACCAACACGACGAGACTACGTCGAGTACCGTGGAGACCAAACTTGCCGAGCTGAAGCAGCGGTTCCAGGTCTCCTTGCGCCGCAGCATCACGCGGATCCTCGAGCTCGGGAGGAGTCGAGTGGAGAACCAGCTTGGTGCGATCACAAGAGGCTTCGTCGATCAGCAAGAGCGCGACGAACTGGAACATCTCGCGGACCAATGTGACTTTGAAACGGTGCGTCAGTGTTCGCGTACATGCCGTGCAGAGTTCGAGCTCAACGCTTGGCGTGTATCTGTGCGTCCAGAGAGAGATCGAGCGAATAGAGACGATCTTTGGTCAGGGCGACGCGATCATCGATCGAATCGTCGCGCAACGAAAGCTCGAGATCGTCGCAGACGCCGCAGCGGCGGTGGAGGCGTCACGCTTGGAGCGGCATCCGACCTTCTCGTCGGCAGCTGGTGAAGGCGACCTGGCCGAGCAGCGGAAGTTGGCGCGTGACGTCGATGATCAGAGCGGATTCCGAGTGGCCGTGCTGCTCCAGAAGGTGCTCAGCGAGCTGATGCTCGACACGGTGAGGGCGGTGCTGGACGCGAGAGGCTGGCGTGTTCAGGTATGGGATCACTGACTGCTTCTTGTATGCACTGCTTGGCTGCGAATGAGACAGGTGAGCGCCTACCACAGCGCAGTCGAGCGTGGTGTCGAGGCCTTCGCGACGTTCTACACTCCGTGCTCCACGCTGTCGCCATGCCAAGGATTCCAGTCGGCGGAGGAGAGCTACGCGATCCCACCCGAGATCTCCAAGCTCAAGGACGTCTGCGTGTTCACCGTCGCGAGCCCGCGCGACACGTGGGAGTCGCTGCAGCGGATGATCGCGGTGGCCGAGGACGAAGCTGTCGTCGCGCGTGGCGCTCGATCGCTCGCGTGCGACTTTAAGTTGTCCTTCCAAGACGAGTTCGTCGGTCGCCAGCTTCGGAGCGTGCAAGACCACAACTCGCGCTACCTTCAGCATCTCACAGCGCTCCTGGCGGTTGTGAAGAGAGAGAAGGACGAGAGTCTGCAGAGACGGTCGGACGCTACCCACGCGCTGCGATCGACCATCGAGGAGCGCGAGCAGTGCAAACTGCGGTTGGTGGCGCTCGAGTCGAAGCTGGGCGAGGCGAAGTGCCAGAACCACCTCCTGCTGCAGCAGCTGAAGCGGTGTCGAGACTCGTACGAGAAGTCCATCGCGATGGGCACGCTGCTGCAAAACTTCAAGATGGACCCGGTCTTTAAGAGCTGGTTCGCTGTCGGCGAGTTCCACACCGCGTCAGTCGCGGACTGGTATTCTCTGCGCTCGGAGTGCGCGATCGACGTCGAGTGCCTCGAACGCGAGATACAGCAGCTCTCGCTTCAGCTGGAGCGCCTTCACGGCTCGGTGGAGCAGAGGCGACGTGAGTGGATCGCGGCTAGCATCTCGGATGTGCGGTCGTGCGAGCGCGACGGGAAGATCCAAGACCTTGTGCATCGGGCGGTTGAGAGCGTCATCGACGCGGAGGAAGCCCGCGTGTTCCATCTCTTGAGCTCGTTCGATCTCCGGCAGCGGTGGCTCAGCCACGCCAGCTTGCGCCGAGCGCACGAGGTCGCAGCGTCATCGAAGGGTGGCGAGGCAGTGGACCAGACACTGGTGCAGCTCTCGATCGCTCGACTGGACGCGATCAAGCAAGAGAAGCTGCTCTGTTCGCTCGTGCGCAAGCTGCGAGTCTACGAGCGCATCCGAGAGCAGGAAATCGCAAAGCAGCAGGTGCGTGGCATGAGGTCCGTAGGTCTCGGGTGATTTCACGTACTCACAGACGAATGCTCTCATCGCCCAGACTGTAAGAGAAGACATCGACAGACTCCGATCGCTTCGCGATCGACTCGAGACCCGAGTCGCTGCTATCGCGCACCAAACTGACAAAGCGCTGCAACGACACCAGCGACCGACCGACAAAACGGTTCGTCCTGTGCTTTCAGACGCTGTCAAGAGCGAGCAAGGCGGATTCAGTGCACCGGAGAACCGCAGCGATTCATCACGGCTTCAAGCAGCGCAGCGCGAGCTCGAGAAGCTGCGGGTCTCAGCGAGTAGAGACCACTTGGCGATTGAAGCTCAACTTTGTCAACTTTGCTGGCGCATGCAAGAACAAGCTTCGACGAATCGACGCATCGACGTAGTCGTCCAGCGCCTATCGGGTGAGATCGAAGTGGCGACACAGTATCTCGCGATCCTCAACGCTGCAGATCGAGCCCTGTACGATCAAGGACTGCCGCATGCGGAAGACTCGCTCGAGAAGATTGTTGGAACTGGAGCAAGAGGAGTGCGCGGAAGTCGCATCCAGGAGCTCCTGCCGCTTGTGCTCCGCGTCTTCGAGTACTACGCACGCCTGCGATGGTCCGTGCAGACTCTGGAACACACGACCACACTCGGCGAAAGGCTGCGCGTGTGCAAAGATCGCCTCGTCGAGCTGAACGAGAAGAGAAGCGATGCTTTGACGACTGAAGTCGAAGCCGACGCGCAGCTCCGCGAGACGTTGATAATGCAAGCGACAACGACGGAGCTCGAGCTGCTGCTCAACCGCTTCGAGAGTCGCGCGGCAGAGCGGACGTCTGAGGCAATGTGGAATCGGATCAGCACTCTCGTCTCGACCGCCGAGCAGGCGTCCAAGACAACCTCGAGCAGCGCGGTGGCCACAGTCGACTACGGGGGCGAGTTCATCGCCATCTCATCCGAGTCGATCGCGCACGAGAGTCACACTTCAGGCGCTGCCAGTACTGCTTTGTCAGTGGAAGAGCTGTCGACGTGGCTCTTCTCCGTCGACTTGTGCTGCGTGCAGAAGCGCAAGGCGCTCGCGCTTCTCTCGGCAGTGGCCACTGACGCCGACGCTCGCGACGCCGGCGGCAACATCGCCGAGGTGATCTTCGGCGCGAGTCTCGATAGCAGCGAGGTCAAACAGATCTATGTCGCGAGATCCAAGCAGCACATCGAGGAGCAGTGGCGCGTCGTGGCGCTCGTCGTGCTGTTCTTCACCCGCCTCTTTCGTCGTGCAGCTCTCCAGGTACTCCACACCACGCAGGCGACATCACTTGGCATGGTTCTCAACACCTGCGCTCTCTCGGTCTTCGTGTTTAACAGAAAGCGGCGAAGCTGAGAAAGCACAAAGCCTCTGCACTCGCCGACGCCGCGTTTAGCGAGGAGGAAGCCCACTGCGAGTTTGCTCAGTCGGTCCTCGCTCTCACAACCCCGCAGAGCGCCTTCGAGTGGAAGTCGTTCGTCAAGCGGACTCAGTCGACGACGACGAAGCCATGGCGTCGCAAAGTGAAAGCGTGCGTTCGGTCGCTGCAGCTTCTGCTCCAACAGGAGCAGCAGTACACACATTTCGCGCCGACGCTCGCTCGGATCTGCACGGGTCTGCTCACGGTACAGTGTTGCTTGTCGATTGACTGAAGCTGCGTCGACGGTCCCGACGGTTTGCCTTACTCGTTGGTTGTCTGCTAGATTCGCGCACTCCACCGCGTGCTTGGCGGGTTCTACGACGAAGCCTGCGAGATCCAAGACCTGGAGCTCCGCTTCGAGCGCGTTCGGTCCGACTGTGAGCATCAGCCACCTAAACCGTTCAACCCGGAGCTCGTGTTCGCGGGGAACAACACGATCGAGGTGCGTGACCGTGTTCTCAATGCGATACACGACTTTTGACAAGCAAATGCTAGATCCTCACACCGAGTCAACCTGACACTGTGTACCGGGGAGCAGATCAAGTGGGTTCCGGTGGCGAACGACAGCGATCTGCTGTACGCAGCAGAGATCCAACACTGGCGTCCGACATCAGCCCGACGCCGCAGCGACTTTAGGAGCGACAGCGAAACAGAGCAACCGAGCCGAGGGAACTGCTGCTGGGATCTCTCCGTGAGCGACTCGAAGGACGGTCACCGGTTCCACCGCCTGCGCAGCGGCGAGACGTACTGCGTGCGCGTGCGCTGCGGGTTCCGCAAGTTGCAGTGGGGAGAACCTTCGCGGCCACTGTTCGTCAAGTTGCCGCAGCGAAACAAGCAGGAGAGTGCCGACCGGAATCGGAGCGCTGGGCTACCGCGTCTCGAGCAGGAACGCGAGCCATTAAGTTCGTGATCCAACGCTGGTGGTCATGTTCATTTGAGTAATTTAACAAGAGTACGTGCTCTTTTGTAGAATTACGTAGAACACATTTAAAATCCAGCCAATCAGAAGCGAGAAATCCGATGTTGAAGTTTTCACTATGAAAGGACAGGACAGTGGGTCGCTCTCATTCCCCAACTTTCCGAGTCGCGCGCAAGTCGATCCAGTCTCCAAGTCAGCCTTCCAGTCAGCCTCCAGACCCCAAGCATCCACCACCACCTTCCCGTCGCCTACAATGAGCTCGTCGATTGACACTGGTACGAGCAAACGAGCGAACGACCGTTTCAAAGTCCATGCGAAGGAGCCTTCGCTCACTTGCTCTCTCATTGCAGAATCGTTCAAACCGAACGCGAGCGAGTGCCTCGAACTCTTCCGCGCGCTCAAGAACAAGGACGAGCTCTCGCACTCATGCCGCGAGATCATGGAGATGCTCACGGCGAATGACAAGGGCGTGATGGAGAACGACGCGCTCAACACGCGCGGCGGGAACCGTTCGCGCGGCGGCATCAGCCACGCTGCGCTCCAGCGCCGCTTCACGGGCAAGATGTCGGGCCACCAGGTCAGCACGTAGAGCGCCAGCGCCTCACGTGTGTGTATGAGTGAGTGTTTTCCCGGGCACTTTGTCGAGCGGACGAGGCAGCGAAGAATGATCGACGGACCGCGAGCAGCAGACGTTCTCCGTCGACGGTGAGGGGCGTGTAAAGCAGAGTGCGTGCAGACAATGAGCGAGTGCCGAGCCGCCAGCAAGCAGCGCAGCCGTCGCGACTGCGCGAGTGAGCGGATGAATCCTATACAATAGCAGCTTCCCCCTCCTCTTGCTTTCAACATTGTGTTGGTATCTGCGCACGAATGTGTCACTTACCAGACAAAGACGCCACCGCATCAGCAACGATCATTGCGCTTGACGCGCGCGAGTACCGTGTCGAACTCGACTGCCTTTGTCACGCCAGCACGTGTGGATGTGATACACATGCCGCCGAACTTCTACACTTTGCAGGGGGCTGATAAGCATCGACGACGATGCGCATGTTGCCCCTTCAGCTCAAGTACGGAGCTCACTCAAAATGAGCTAGAGCTGCGATCCATCGCGAACCTTCGAATACAAGCTCCAAAAGTGTTCAATTACTACGTCTGCAGTCGAATCTACTTTTGCTCGAATACAACGAAATTATGTCCTCGTTTATTAAGTCCCGCCTTGCTCGAATACAAGGCATTAATCTATTCGTTTACTACGTCCCCACAACTGCTGCCAGCCATCTCCAAGCTCGACAACCAGCATTCGTTGACAACGATGGAGCTGCTCGTGCGCCGCTCGGCCGCTGCTGCCGCGCTGCGGTGCTCACCTGCGACGCTGCAGGTGGCGCTCTACCGTTCGAAGAAGAACCGCAGCAAAGACGCACCACCGACAGCCTCGTCCCGAGGCCCTCGTCGCGATCGCCAGCAGCAGCCGAATCAGCAGTCGAAGCAGCAGCCGATGTCCAAGACCCGCTCGTCGTCTGCCGCGGCGCCGACGGAGCCACCTCTTCCGTCATCCGCGCCTCAGCCGCCGGTTGACCTCGAGGCGCAGTGGGCAACACTGCGCGCGAGGACGGCCGTCGTGCCGCCTCCGGTGCTTCCGGCGGCTACGAAGCGCGAGATCCAGAACCGGATGCGCATGCGGCGCCTCGGGCTGCTCAACGAGGACGAGGGTGACGACGACGCCGCAAGTGTCGACCGCCTCGCTCGTCAGCAGCAGCAGCAGCCACCGCTTCATCTCCGCAAGAACGAGAGCGTCGGCGACGAGAAGCAGCGGGCGAACGCGCGCCGCGCAGTGTCCGAGAAGAGCAAGCAGTTCACGGCCATGGAGAGCGCGCCGGACTCGGTCGTGGAGCGCGAGTTCCTTATCCCGGACGACCCGGAGAACGCCAAAGCGCTCGACGTGGCGGTGATCGGTCGCCCGAACGCCGGCAAGTCGTCCATCATGAACCGACTGCTCAACGTCACGGTCTCGGCCGTGTCGGCCAAGTACAACACCACGCGCGACCGCGTGCTCGGCATCCTCACGGAGAAGGACAGGCAGATCACGTTCTACGACACGCCCGGCATCATCAAACCAAAGTGCGTCCTTCGCTGTGGGCTCGCTGGAAGAGCTCGTGTGTATGTGCTCACGAGTGTCGTCTTCTTCTTCTTCTTGATGTCAGAGAGAGCCACCAGTACGTGCGGTCGCTCGTGACGACGGCGTCGGAGACCGTCGAGAGCGTCGACATGTCGATGCTGGTCGTGGACGCAGTGAAGCGTCTGGACGAGTCAGCGCTGGACGCGCTCGAGAAGATCATCACGACGTCGGCGCAGGTGTCGTCTCCGATCATGCTTGTGATGAACAAGTACGACCTCGTCGTGGGCGACCGCGAGCAGAAAAACCTCGAGCTCAAGATCAAGGATCTCTCGCAGATGATCGAGGACATCTACCGCAACCACTACGACCGCGACGAGTCCTCGATCGAGCTCAACCCGCTCGCGTACATCAACGAGCAGACGTTCAAGGTGTCGGCGGCCAAGGGCATCGGGATGCACCGGCTCAAGAAGTCGCTGCTGACGTACGCGGTCGACCGTCCGTGGTGCGTTCGCGCGGAGTTGGGTTCGTACGCATCCTCTGGCAGCTAACGACGCCTTCCGCATTGCAGGAGCTACCACTCGTCCATGAAGTCGGACCAGTCGGACTTGGACCTCGTCACGGAGATCATCCGCGAGAAGCTCTTTCGCCGCTTCAACAAGGAGCTGCCGTACATGATCGAGCAGGAGAATGTGTACGTCGGACGTGTTGATTGGTCCTGTGAGACGGTGCCTAACAGTCAGGTGCTGGTGCATGCGCTCTCCCGACCTCAGTGGCTGGACCAAGTTCAAGGACAAGAGCATCCGTATCGACCAGGACATCTTCGTACGTACTCGCTGCTTGCGATCGGGATGCAGTCAGTCGGGGAGGAGGAGACGCTGATAACGCTGGCATGACAGGTTCCGGCGGCGCGCATCCGCAAGATGGTCGTGGGGCAGAACGGCGACTCGATCCGGTCGGTCGGCGTCGCCGCGCGCGAAGAGATTGAGGCGCTGCTCAAGCGCCCCGTGCACCTGTACTTGAACGTCCGCGTGCGTTAGGTCGTAAACCTCGATAGACTCTCTCCTCTTCGACTTGCCCGCGTGTTAGGCTCATATAAATATTGAGTCGTCTATCGTTGCTCTCTCACTTACCCACTCACCCTCGCGCCAACCTTTCAGCTCCAGCTCAAGCCGCCACACTCGCGATCTCGTGCGAGAACACCTGCGTCTCGAGGAACGAGCGGTAGAAGCCTTGCTCGCTCGCGGGCAGCAGCCGCAGGAACGCCACGCGGTCGAACACCACGACGTAGTCAAAGTCGTCCGACAGCACGAACCGGAACTCCTCCAAGCGGTCGAGGATCTGCGCGACCGTCACCCGGAAGCAGTGGCGCACCCGGCGCTCCGGGAACCGCCGCGACTGAGGCGACACCGGGCTGCACATCGGGACAAAGTCGCTGAAGTACACGCGCGGCTTGAGCAGCTGCTGCAGACTCGAGACGAGCGGCTGACGCAGGTCGTCCGGAATCTGCGGCTTCACCGCCATGCTCAGCGTGTTGGCGTCCAAATCCACCATCACGATGCTGTCGCAGCTGCCTTCTCGGCCCAGCATCTCGAACACCTCCTTCTTGTAGCTCGTGTGCACGCCGAACAGGTACGGCGTGGGGCACTGCAGCGCCTCGAGCATGCTCTTGGGCAGGATCGGCGCGAACACGTGGCTCCACACGAGTGGTGCGATCAGGCTCTTCAGCGTCTCCCCCACGCACGTGAGCACCGAGTACCGCGAGCTCAGCAGCACCACTTGGCGCTCCAGCAGCATGCACGTCACGAGCGCCACCACGTTCTCGATCGACAGGCAGTTGAACAGCTCTTCCATCGAAAAGTCCACGTAGTCGGCCAGGTTGGGCAGCGACGACAGCGCCTTCGCTCCGCCCGTCGCCATCGTCGTGAAATCGAACGGCGACAGCAGCTCGGCCATCTGCGGAGTCGTGGGCACCCAGTTCGGGTCGCTCAAGTAGCTGTCGTCGGTTCTCATCCCGAGGTGCATGTCGTTCAGGCGCTTCTTGAGCGTGTCTAAGATAGGATACCGGCTGATCAGACACACGCCGACGGGAACGTACACCTCCAGCCCTTCCGTCTCGCGCAGCGCAAGCTCCAGCGGCCCCAGTTGCGACTCGTCGCTCTGCGCCACATACCGCGTCAAGCACGCGCCGTAGAACGCCTTCTCGGAATTCCCGATCGTCATATGGAACAGCTTCGGGTCCGGACACGTCTTCGCGCGGATGACCTCGGCTCCAGACGGACAGAAGAACGCCTCGACGTGGTCCGGAATCGCGTGGTGGTGCTGCATATCTGCGTCTCTCGACGCCAGCGTGTGCAGCACGTTCTTCTCGATCCGCGGGTTCGACTTGTCGCTCACGTCCAGGCGGAAGGTGAGCACCGAGCTCACCAGCGACTTGCTGGGCGACTCGCCCCGAATCTGGCTCTGCAGCAGGTCGCGCAGCGTGAACTTCTTGCTTCGGATGCGCTGCGGCTGGTGCGACGGAACGTTCATGCAGTGGAACAGCTCCTGGAGCGTCGTCATGCTCGAATCCGACGAACTGCTGCCACCAGCACTCATCATCGCCGCTTCGTCGGCCACGTTGGCGGTCCCAATCGACCCGGAGGGACTCAGCAGACGGCTCTGGTAACACGTCACGAGCGACTTGAACGACTCGCTGCCCATGAACCGCACGAAGTGGTTCACCTTGAGGTTGTCTTCGATCACCGCAGAGATGCGCTGCACTGTGCGCAGCATCACCTCGGCGTCGGCAAGCGAAAAGCTGCCGGCTTCCATACAGCACGCGACACGGCGCTCGTAGTCCTCCAGGAGCTCCCGCTCAGCCTCCCCCACGAACGTCACGGACGAGCTCGCGTCAACGATCAGGTACTTGGAGGAGATCCGACCGCCGATGTTTAGCAGCTGCTCAATGAGCTCTCCAGGCTGCTGCTGCTGTGGCTGCTGGTTCTCGGTCTTCTCCTCTCCGAAGTCTTCGCCCTCGTCGCCAATGTCTGCGTTCGCAGCGGCGATGAACGCCTGGAGCAGTGGGATCAAGTGGTCGCGGAAGTCCATCCAGAGACTCAGCTGCTCGTGTGTGCGCTCCTTGAAAAGGAACACCCAGAAGACGCTGCAGAGTCTGCGGTTGCCCAATACGCGCTCGATCGTGAGGTACGACGCCGACTTGGACACGGACGGTGGCCCTGACGACGCGATCGCAGATGCGTTCTGCTCGTCATCCTCGTCATTCCCGGTTGCCGCGGCATCCGGAGCCGGCTCGTCGACCGCGAGCGCGTACGTGAGCCGCGCGTTGCGCTGCAGCTCGGCGAACTCCTTGGTGCGCGCGAACTGGTCGAAGCTCGGTTGCAGCGCCTTCTTGACCGCGACCTCGGCGTCGCCAAAGAGGTCAGCCTTGGAGGACAAGCCGGCGCACATGCTGAGGTCGTTGCGCAGGAAGCTGCCGAAGCTCCAGACCGACTTGTTGAGGATCTTGAGGTTCTCGGACGCGATGTCCAGGAACGAGTCCTTGCTCATGAACTTGCTGATGATCTTGCTCGCGTAGATCTGCCGGTGGTTGCGCCGGCTCTGGTCCGCGTCCCCGCCGCCCAGCAGCAGCAGCTCGTCGTCGTCGTCGTCGTCCTCTGTGGCGATCCCGCGACCGCCGCCGGCGTCGTTGTTGCGCCGCTGACTTCGCGGCGTCAGCTGCTGCTGCTGCTGCGTGGCAGCGCCGTCCCCCGCGCCGAGCAGCTTCTTGAACTCGTCCACGCTCACGCTGCGCGCAGGTAGCGTATCCACAGAGACGCAATCGTGTTACTTTTTAACGTCACCACACACACACAATGGCCGTCCATCACGAGGATGTCCGAGCCGCGGTCTCACGTACAGGAAGAGCAGGCGCGCGAAGCCCTTCTTGTCGTGCGCCGAGAGGTGCTGCAGGAAGAGCGACTGCATGTGCGCGTCACGCACGACGTCCTCGAGCGCGAGCGCGGGCGTCGCGGCGGCGGGCATCTCTCCGTCACCTGCGCTCCGTCCGGGCCTTGAGCTCTGAAAGCTGGTTTTCTGTGTGTAACTTTGTTATGCGAGGAGGAAGAGGAGTGTGGGTTCGGGTTACTTTATATTGTTACTTGTATTGTTATTGGTACTTCCATCTGAGCAAGGACCGACGAACTGGACCTTCGGACACAGATACCATCTGTGCGGATGAGCGAGCGAAGCGGCTTGATGGACTTAAAGCGCGTGCTGCAGTGCAGGCGTGTATCAGATGGATGAGGCGAAAGGAGAACACGCACTTTCGTCGGAGCTGCGTTGTGTGCCCGCATGCTAAAGACCCCACTCCACTCCACACCACACACATTTCTTCGAGCATGAAAGCTCCGCAACACTTACTTCATGCTGCTACTTCATGTTCGCGAGGCGAAACGAAACAAACACTGACTAAAAAACTAAAAGTAGACTGAAAGAATGAAATACTAGTCACCCCTTTAAATTACCATTCGGTAATATACAGGGGTATATAATATTTCATTATTTCGGTCTATTTTGCGAACTGGGAAGTTCGCCATTCGCCATTCGGACAACAACCACCCACCCACCCACCTCGCCAACCACCCACCCACCTGCCCTCCTCCGCTGCTGCTGCACCGACGCTGCTGCCACCACTGCTGTCATGAACGATCGCGGCCGGCTCGACGAAAGTCGGCACGTACAGCTGCAGATCGAGCGAGAGGTCCAGAGACGACTTCAGAGTCATCTCCAGGAAGAGATCGAGAACCAGCACGAGGTAATCAACAGAGAGGTGCAGCGTCAGGTGGTAGCACGACTAGCGCCGGCGCTTGTGCGAGCACGAGCATTGTGCTCGGGGCTCAACGGGATCATAACTGCCTCATCCTCAGCGACATCATCAACAGAAGAAGATCATTTGCGTGTCGGTGTCGGTGTCGGCGCTTACATGGATCAGTTCCCCAACGTTCCGGTGCACTTCATCTACCAACTTCAACTCCTCGACGAGCTATTCAACTCGCGTATCAGCAACTACGAGCACGAGGAACAGCATGAGAGGAATCAACTATTGGCGCGCCAGCTCTGCCAGGACCTCGAGGATCAACAGACTGCTCGTGCGCGAGATCACACCAGAGAGCTCCAATAGCTTTAGCACGACCGACAAATCCTAGCGCAGCGGGAGCAATCACTGGACAATCGAGAGCGTTCACATGCTCGTCCAGATCGGGCAGCGGCTCTATTCCTTGATCTCAGTGCGGCTGCAGATCTGGCTGGACTCCCAAAGATCTCCCAACATGACGTAACGATGGTGTTCGCTATTCCACCGTCGAGTCTCACAGTTCGCGTTCGAGCCGAGCGCGCAATTCGTCAGCAGCAGCAGCTGCAGATACATCCACAACACGAAAGGCTCCGAATGGTGGTCGAGGGAGTGTTCGGCTCGAGCAAGCACTGGTTGCCATCAGTGCTGTGGTTTGACGATGCATTGTAGTTGGCGATATCGACGGCTATGCTGCTTGAAGAGATCCGCGTTCACCGTGGATGTGTGATTCTAGTCGTGTACTACATGCTCGCCAACATGGTCATCGTGAACGCCTTGATCGAAGCTCACAACGACAAGAAGTATGCACCAACCACTGTGATCGTGGCCGTCGATAGACAAGAGGTCAAGAGCGGAATGAACAAGCAAGCGACCCGTTGCTTGCTACAAGGAGGGATTGAAATTTACCACCTTCACGGACGCTTCAAGAGCGGCTGCTTCCACCACAAGACGATCTGCTTCACTAGCAAGCGCCAAGCAAAGGGTAGCAGCAGCAGCATCAATGCCGGAGACAACAAGAAACGAAGTACCGCGGAAGCATACAGCTGCGTGCTAGCTGGCAGCTGCAACGTCAGCAACAAGGGGTTGCGCGACTCGAAGGAGAGGATGACGCGGAGTATGTACCCGGGCGACGCTGAGGACTTTGCGGATCACTTCTACTGTTGGATTGGCAGCAGTGAATCAACCCTGGCTCGACTCGGTGCTGGGACAGAAAGTAATCAGGTGGTGTTCGATCCGACTGCTTCAACTTCGACTCGGAGGAGTAGACCTCAAACTCCATCAGCCACCCGAATTGTCAACATGTTCGTCCAGCATCTTCGGAGTGACCAGGAGGAAGAGCAGGACGCACAAGTGATATTGCGTCGTACTCAACGACGGGAGACCGAGCTGGCGTCGTACCTGGTCTCGCAGATGCAGCAGCAAGTTCTCGATTTCGAGATCGAGATCGAGGCGTAGGAGGATTGAATTTCAAACTCGATGATGTTGCCCTCGTTCGGGTTCATGAACGCGTCGTAGAGACTTGGCTCTCGACGCTCTTATCTCGCGCACATGCATGCGCACTAAAGAAACACACACAAAAACCCAAATTTCAAAGTGATACCGTATAATATATGTAGTATCCGACAGTCATGTGCAAATCACAAAAAAAGTCAATGTACATTGCACAAATCATTTATAAGGACAGATCCTCCAAGCCCAATAAGCTTTTAAAACTGAGCGAGCCTTGTGGGCGGCTCCCTCCGTTGATCCGGACGACTGCTTCTTAGATTGCTGTGAGCTGAGCGTTCACTCGAACACAGCGTTGCGTTGAAGTGTGTAGATTGTCATTCTGTGTCGCTCGAGTCGTTGTACTGTTCCTTTTGACTCATTAACTGCAGATAGCTGTAGCGAGTTT
>JAASGM010000409.1:0-20769 GCA_023334215.1 Globisporangium cystogenes | reverse complement strand
GCCTGATACGGTGATCGAGTTCGGTGCTGGAACGCTGACGCGACTCTCTGGTGCGCGTGCACGCAGGTACCCGAGCGCGTTCCTGATCGAGATCAACGCGCACAGCCTCTTCAGCAAGGTGCGCTGCTTGCTTGATCGACTGTGTGAGCGTGAGGAGAGCTTGACGAGACAACGTTGCTCGCGTGTGTCAGTGGTTCTCCGAGAGCGGGAAGCTCGTGATGAAGCTCTTCCGACAGATCCAGGAGCTCGTGGACGACGAGGAGTCGCTCGTGTGCGTCTTGATCGGTGCGTCTGACTCAGTGGTCTGGAGTCTCTGAATCTCTCGTACTACGCACAACTGACTGGCGCATCGTCGCGTGGCGATCAGATGAGGTGGAGTCGCTCACTGCTGCGCGCAAGGCTGCGCTGAGCGGCTCGGAACCGTCCGACGCCATCCGCGTCGTCAACGCCGTGCTGACGCAGCTCGACGCGCTCAAGAACTACGCGAACGTGCTCGTGCTGACCACTTCGAACATCACGGAGGCGATCGACGTTGCGTTCGTGGATCGAGCTGATATCAAGCAGTACGGGGGCTCTCTGCTGCGCTTGCGCGGTGGGCTCGCATACGCCGAGGAAGAGCGAGGGATCTTGACGAGGACGAGTGTTGCGCCAGGTACATCGGTCTCCCGTCGGCACACGCTCGCTACGAAATCCTGCGGACCTGCGTGGACGAGCTCCAGCGTGTGCGGATCCTGCAGCCTTGCGGCTCCCCGCTGCTGAGCTTCGACCGCTTGAAGCAGAAGAAGCGGCTCGCAGACCAGATGAACGCCTCGATGGCGGACAGCGACTCGGAAGAGCTCACCGAGTCGGCCGCACTCTTCCAGGTCGCAGAGATGGCGACAGGTTTCAGCGGCCGAGCGCTTCGCAAGCTGCCGTTCCAGGCGTACGCGTTCTTCGTTCAGGTCGGCGCGTCTGGTGGTTGGTTGAGCGTCCTTCTCGTTCGATGCGCGCGTCTCACGTGAAATTCGCGGCGGTGTGCCTACAGACTCGGTCGACGTCGAGTGTGATGCAGTTCATCGAGCACCTGGGGCGGACGATTGTCATGGAAACCGACCAGCGATCCCGCCTCGCGACTGCGTGAAGATGGGTCTTGTCCTCGTTGACACTGCGCTACTTGACTCGCATGTACCTTCACCTGATGCTCAACGTCGGTGAGCAGCGAGGGTGACGCACCTCAAGACACAAGACACCTCCGGTTCCGATTTCACTTTCGATCACCTCTTCACTCGCAAGCTCTACACTCGCAGTCGATCGAACTCGCCGCGCACGACGCAGTCTTCGCCGCGCTACTCAGTGTCGTCATCAGCACAACTATCGTCAGTCCACAAAGCTCCAGCCGCCGACCTCGTCTTCGAACATCTGCTGCGCGAACTCGTGTAGCTTGAAGGCCACGGACGCCACGGACACGCGCTGCGCGGGCTTGGACGCGCACATCATCTCGACGAGACCCCACTGCCGCGCGCTGAGCCCATTGGGGCGTCTTGGCAGCAAACCTTTGTTCACGCGTCTGCGCACGAACACGTCGGCGGTGGATCTCCCCCACGGCGGTTCGCCTTCGCCCGCTGCCTCCAAGATGCACATCCCAAAGCCGTAGACGTCGGATGCGGGCGTCAGCCGGTCCCCGCGCAGGTACTCGGGAGACTTCCACTGCTGCGCACCCTGCCGCTTCTGGTCCACCTGCACCTCGGCGCTGTTCGGGATGCAACTCAGCCCAAAGTCCGTGATCTTAGCGTCGCCGTTGGCTCCGATCAGGATGTTGTCGCACTTGAGGTCGTTGTGTACGATGTTCTGCGTGTGCAGGTACTGCAGCCCGAGCGCCACCTCGTACAGCTTGCGCCACAGCGTCCTGTTCTTCTGGACCATAGTCCCCGTCATCGATCCCCCTTCGCTCTCGCGGGACAGGTACTGCGTCAGCGTGCCGCTCTTTGCGAACTCGCACACGAAGTACCGCTTGCCCGCGGTGCTCGCACCGAAAAGTTTGATCACGTGCGGGTGGTTCAGCGGGTACCACACGCGCAGCTCGTGCATGAACATCTCGCGACTGTACTCGTCACCGTCGGCTTCGTATCCCATGAACTTGACCACCACACGCGTACTCAGCCACTTCGCCTTGTACACCTCTCCGAACGCGCCGACACCGATCGGCTGACCCCGGTTGATCTTGAGCTGGTAGATCGGGATCATCCACGGCTGGTGCTGCTGGTATAGGTCGTCGACACAGTGTTCGGCCGCCGTATCAAACTGCATCTTTTGGAACCTCCTGTTCAGCGTCGACGTCTTGAAGCGCACGATGCTCACTGGGTCGTCGCGGCGTGATGCTGAAAACGACGACCCAGCGCTCTCGCTGCCGTCCGGCGTGCTGTTGGCGACGCTTCTCGCGATGTCCACGTCGTCCGACGCCCACTCGTGCACCGGATCGGCGCTCGGCACCGACACGGACAGCAGCTCAAGCAAACTGTCGATGTCGCGGTGGAACACGTTGCTGCGCAGTGCCACCTTTTGACTCTTGGCGACCTGCAACATTGACTTCGTTGACGTTGCGATGAGCAGGAACCGGTCCAGACTCAGCAGCACCTGACAGTAGTTCTTGACCACGAAGTCGCCCGGTCGCTTGTACGCCTCGCGCAGCAACCTGTACACGTCCTTCAGACGACGGATGATGTGTTGCACCGAGTTGCGGGAAACGAAGCACCAGGTGGAGTTCCGCTCGAGCTTCGGCAGGAAGGCTTCAAGCGAGCACCCCAGCTCCTGGAACACGTGATCCTCGATACCAAGCGACCCGTGGCTCTGATCGAGCGCTAGCTTCTTGTTCAGCTTCTTCGCCGTCGCAAACTGCTTCAGGTGCTCCACCACGATGGCCATGCTGGCACGCTTGGACGTGTCTCCCAGCATCATCTTCTGGAACAGCGCCCACTCCGTGATGCCAATCTCGTTCGGACGGTCGGGGCGAACGCCGTTGACGACATTCGGAGGGATGTCCACTGCGTCGTACTTGTTGCCCCACGGCGCAGCGCCCGTCATAGCTTCGATCATGCACATCGCGAACGAGTACACGTTGGACGCACTGGACGGAGGACCGCCGCTGATGCACTCTGGAGCTCGCCAGCGCACTTGATCGTTCGCGAACATGCCTTCACTGTCGCTGGTGTTGTCAGACTCGCTGTCGCTTGTAATGTTAGACTCGCTGTCGTTGTCGCTCTCAGACTCGCTGTCGTTGTCGCTGTCGTTGTCGCTGTCGTTGTCGCTGTCGTTGTCGCTGTCGCTAGTGCTGTTGAGATCGCCGCTGCTGTCACAACAATGATCCACCTCGTTTGGCTCCCTCACATCCGCCGTCGTGTTGTCTTCATCGTCTTCATACTCGGTGTCACTTTCATCGTCGTCACTGACCTCGTTCGCTTCACTCTCGCTGTCGCTGTCGCTGCTAGCATCGCCTTCACTGGCCGCGACACTGTCGTCATCGTCATTGTCGTCACTGTCTCCTGTGTTCGAGTCGACGCGCGGCACTTCGTACGCACCACCGCCGATGCAGTTGATCTTCGCCACGCCGTCGAGGCCGACCCAAATGCACGAACACTGGAGATCAGCGACGAAGATGCCGCGCTCATGAAGGTACTTGAGACCGCGCGCAGCCTCGTAGAACAAGCTCCACATCAGCGAACGACTCGCGTCGCTCTCTTTCAGGAACTCTCGCAGGTTCACACTCGACACGTTCTCGAAGACGACAGAGTACGGCACGCGCAGGTGAGACGCACCGAAGAGCTTGACCACGTTCGGGTGGCTCAGGCGCGACCGTCTCTCCGTGTCCTCGACAAAGCTGGACGGCACCTCGTCAAACTGCTTCACAGTCACGACTGTCCCGAGCCAGTGTCCTTGAACGATTCTCGTGGATTGCTCGCCACCGATGTCATCCTGCTGGTCGACGTCGAGCTCGTGCGGCGGGATGAACCACTCCGGGATATCGCTGACATTCACTCTGAACAACGTGGCGACGCGGTCGAGTGCATGTTGCAGTAGACTCAGTAGTTCTGCCGTGCACTTGTCGCTGTGCGTACTGATCTCGTGCCGGAGAAGCGACACCGCTTCGAACTGGTCGGACTCCTCTTCCAGGTTCGATTGAAGTATCTCGTCGTCGTTGATCACCTCGTGATACTTCGCCAGTAACCGCGCTTGGTCAGCCTCGAAGGAGGCCAGCCAGTCCACCTCGGCTGGAGTGGCGCTCGACGAACGCTCCACAAACGTGATCTCGAGGTGCAGGTCGTGCAGGTTGTTCACGATCGTGCGACTCGCCACAAGACGGGCGGCGATGCTCTCCTCCGCGCACACAGGCTGAAGACGCACCAGACGGAACATGATCATGGCGAACTGGTGCGCAACGGCGTCGGCATCGACTTCAGATTTCTCGGTGCTCAGGACTGCGTATGCTTGTTCAAGCCTGGAAACAACGGACTCCCAGAGATTCGCGAACTCGCGCACTTGATTCGCGAACTTCTTCAACGCGAGCAGCGCGTCTTGTGCAAGCGTTTTGCTGCCGTCCGCCAATGTTGTGAGCGCCAGGAACCCGTGCTTCATCAAAAGCAAAACGATCGACTGGTTGTTCCGTCTCGCAGCGCTGCTGAGAACGGTCTCACCGTCCGAGGTGCACGCATGTGCTGAAGCTCCGGCCGCGATAAGCCGACGCACGAGATCGAAATGACCGCCGCGCGCAGCAGCCAGCAGCGCTGTCTCGTCCATGCTGCTCGCAGCAGCAATCGATGCCCCACCTTTGAGCATCACCTCGACGACTTCACCATGACCGTGTCGCGCCGCAAATATCAGGGGCGTGCTTCCTTCAGCACTCACAGCATTGACTTGTGCTCCACTCGCTAGTAGCGTCTCCACGACTGGCGAGTGTCCGATCCTGGCTGACACGTGCAGCGCCGTCTTGCCATTCTCATCCGTCATCTCCAGAGCCACGTTGTGCTTAAGTAGCAGCTTAACAACGTCGAGGTGGCCGTTCGCTGACGCCTCATGAAGAGCGGTGGTGCCAGTTGTAGTACACACATCCACTGCACACTCCTTAGACAGAAGTAGTTCGACGACGCTTGCGTGACCGGATGCAGCGGCACGATGTAGCGGTGTTTCACCATCCTTCGTTCTTGCCTCCAGGATGGCTTCATGATCGAAAAGCGCTTCGACGATGTCCCGACACCCATTCTGAGCGGCAGCGTGTAGCGCAGTCACTCCGTCGCTCGTCGCCGTACGCACGGATGCCATGTTACCCAGGAGAAGCTGTGTCACCTTGCGCAGTCCTCTTGCCGACGCGGCAATAAGTGGGGTCTCGCCTTCGCTTGTTACTGTGGCGACATTGGCGCTGTGCTTCAACAGGAGTGAGACGACACTGTGGTGGCCATTCCGAGCAGCAGCGTACAACGCCGTTCGACCAGTGTTCGTCATCGAGTCGATGTTCGCATCTACATCGAGGAGCTGCTTGGCGATCATCGAGCGATCTCGCGCAGCCGCGAAGAACAGCGCAGTCTTCCCAGCGTTGTTCTTGCAGTCGACGATAGCATGGTAGTCAAGCAGAAGTCGGACGATCTCCGTGTGGCCTGACATCGCCGCTGCCATCAGTGGCGTTGCTCCGCCGTTCGTTGCAACATCCACGCTCGCACAACGCTCCAAGAGCAGTTTCGCCACGCTGGTGTGACCACATTCTGCTGCGTAATAGAGTGGAGTCCGCAAGTTGGTCGTTGTTGCGTCCACCGCTGCCTCGTTGTCGATTAGCACCCGCGCGATCGCCGTGTGCCCGCGCCTGGCTGCTTGATGAAGAGGAGTGTACCCATCGGCATTTGCAGCTTCGACATTCGCGCCTCCCTCCAGCAGCGCTCGGACGACTTCCACACTGTCATTCCTCGCTGCATTGAACAGGACAGACTCGTTGGTATAGTCAGCGGCGTTCACGTCCGCGTTCTTGCCAATCAAGTACAGCGCCACGTCCGTGCGATCGGAGATAACCGCGCGGTGCAACGGTGTGCCTTTCCGGCCGTTCCCGACCTCCAGCGCCGCGTTCTTCTCCACCAACACCTTCACAACGCCCAAGCGATCGTTCTCCACCGCCAATGCCAATGCAGTTTGGTTCCCGTTGGTCTCGGCATCGATCGACGCCCCATGATCCAGAAGCAGCGACACGATGGTCGTGTGTCCGAGCCGAGCCGCCGCGATGAGAACGGTCATCCCGCTGTCGTCGGCCGCGTTGACGTTTGCACCGCGAGATATCAACGTCTTCACATCATCAAAGTGGCCCTTCGACGCAGCAGTCCACAGTGACGTCGTCCCGTCAATGGAAGGCTTGTCCACGTCCGCGTCGTGGTCGAGGAGTAGCTGCACGATGTCGGTGTGTCCGTTCGAAGCAGCGACACTCAGGGGACTCCGCTCATCGCTCATCGCCAAGTCCACCACCGCATGGTGCTGAAGAAGGAGGCGCACAACTTCGAGGTGGCCGTTCGCGCAAGCAGCGAAGAGCGGGGTCTTGCCGTTCTTCTCGCTCGCATTCACAGACGAACGGTTCTCCAGTAGTAGCCGAGCAACTTGAGCATGGCCATCTTCGCATGCCTTGTACAGTGGCGTCTCGTCATCCTTGTTGATCGCATCAACGCGCGCGTACTTCTCAAGCAAAAGACGCGCGAGCTCGAGTTCTCCATAAGAGCACGCGTCGTGTAGCGGAGTATCACCAACCGTATCCACAATGTCGACCGACGCGCGGTGTTCGAGGAGTAAGCGAACAACCTCGACATGGCAGCCGGCGCTCGCGGCGCAGAGCGGGCTGTTGCTTGATGACCCCGCCGCTTCCACGGAGGCACCATACTCCAGTAGCAGTCGAGCGACGTCGACGTGTCCTTGTTCACACGCCTTGTAAAGCGGAGTCTTGCTGTCCTTGCTGAGCACGTCCACGTTGGCATGGTGCTCGAGAAGAAGACGAACGACATCGAGGTGGCAGCCAGCACTTGCAGCAAACAGTGCGGCATCAACAGAGTTGTCGGTGGTGAGAACTGGTGCTTGGAGGCTGCTTGCCTTGGTGGTTGCGTCGACTTGCGCTCGGTGGTCGAGGAATAGCTGCACGACATCCGCGTATCCCTCTTGCGCGGCGATCACGAGCGGTGTTGAGCCGTTCTCGGTTGCCAACTCGACAGGCGCATCAAACTCGAGTAGCATCATCCGTGCAACCTCCAGTCGACCTTTCCAGGCTGCAAGGAGCAGTGGCGTCTCGCCCGCTCTCCCGGTCGTCGTCAACGAAGCTTGGTGATCGAGAAGGAGCCGCACAGTGTGTGCGTGACCCTCGTACGACGCGATCATGAGCGGCGTCCACTTGTTCACGTTCACTTGCTCGATCGATGCTCCGTGCTCCAGAAGCAGCCCCGCGACTGCAGTTCGTCCTTTCCGCGATGCGATGTACAGCGGCGACTGGCCGCTCTTGTTGGTCGAGTTCACCAGAGCTCTGTGTTCTTCCAGCAGCAAGCGGGCGACATCCTCTTGTCCCTCGTGAGAAGCAATCATCAGCGCCGTGAAGGCCTCCTTGTCCCCCAACTCGACGGCTGCTCCATGCTTCAGCAACACGCGAGCAACATCCACGTGACCCGCATAAGAAGCTGTCATGAGCGGCGTCCACCCGTCCGCATTCGCTTGGTCGATCGATGCGCCGCGTTCGAGAAGCAGCCGCGCGACCTCGAGTCGACCCTTGGAGGATGCGATGAAGAGAGCGGTCGCACCCGCCGAGTCGCTCGCGTCCAAGGAGACTTGATTCTCCAGCAGAAGACGGACGAAGTCGACGTGGCCTTCCTGCGACGTGATCATGAGCGGCGTCCACCCGTTCGTGGTCGTTTGCTCGATTGACACCGTGTTCTCTTGGATCATGTCGCGCGCGAACTCCACTCTGTTCTCCCGCGCCGCTTGGAACAAGGAGATGGCGTAGCCCTTCTTCAACGCGTTCGCTGCGTCTCGGCTCTCGCTAAGCACGGCAAGGGTGTCCCAATGGTGTTCTCGCATAGCAATGAGCATCGGAGTCAGGCCGTTCTCGTTCGCCAGGAAGACCGATGCTCCATAGCCCACCAGTACGCGCGCGACCTCCGCTCGACCCGTCATAGCAGCAAAGTAGAGCGCTGTGTTGCCGGTTTGGTCGGTCGCGTCGATTCGAGCTCGATTCTCCAGCAGCAGGCGCACGACATCCACGTGGCCTTCTTGCGCCGCAATCATGAGCGGCGTCGTTCCCTCGTTGGTCGGCGTATCGACTGTCGCTTGGCTCGCCAGCAGGAGCTCCGCGACCTCCAGAAAGCCTCTCCGCGCTGCGGCGAATAGTGGCGTCGCGCCGTTGCGCGTCGTTGAGTCCACCTCCGCTCCGCTCTCCAACAGTCCGCGCACGGTGTCGAGGCAGCCGTCTCCGGCCGCCACGCAGACCGAATAATATCTGTTATCCTTGTCCGCCGCGTCCATCACCGCGCCGTGCGTCGATGTCAGCTGCCCCGCGTCGCCGTCGTCCTCGCTGCGGCCAGTATGGATGCCTTGCAGCGCCAGCGTGGACATCAAGATGCCGCCCACCGCCTCTCGAGTGATTCGCAGGCCGCGATCGAACGAGCGGAAACAGTGCAAAGTATCCGAGAATCCGAGAATCTCATCGATACCGGTACTAATAAGTACTTCGTACCGGTACAAGGAGGAGAGTGCCACACAGTTGGCACTCGCGATGGGAAGGGAGGCGGCATCGTTGCCTCGCAACTGCCGCACACGAGGAGTTTGCAGTTCTCTCAGTGCGAAAGTTGCCGGCAAGTGAACAGGTGAACACGATGTTCTTCGTCTTGTGACGTTGGACTGCAATGTGAGTGCAAGGATGTTGATGCGTTGTGGATGATGCTGTGCGTACCAGGCTACGACGGCAGTATCGACAATAGCGCGCGCCGGAGCGATTCTGACGCTGCTCGCGGCATCTGCTGCAGTTCTCGGGGCGGATGGTAGTCCAGTAGCCTACGGAATCTGCCAAACCGCCTGTAATGCGAGTGCTGTGGCGTGTTACGCGAGTGCTGGCTATGTCTACGGCACCGTGACGATGGGGCTCGGCGCCCCTGCTGCGCTGTGGGCGTGCAACGCGGCGCTTGCTGGGTGCATGGCGTTATGTACGCCGCTGCTCGCGGTTCCGACGCCGTGAAGAAGGTGAAAGGAACGTTGCGGATCAAGCACGTGGATGGAAGGAGAGACAGCAGAACTTCGAGAAGAGCGAGTCCGGGGTCGAGTGTCGATGATGTTATGAGTTGTGTGAGATGTTAATGCGAGAACGAGTGTCGAGTATTCGAGTAACTATGTTGCAGCGGTATGAGCTCAGTGGCACTGTCGATCAGAGTCGTCGCACACGCGGAGGCCCCTCAGCTCGTCACAGTTTGATTCCACGGCCTGTTTCGCAAGTCTTCCTTGGCCACTTGCGGCGTTCCTGTGGCTCAACGACCGCTTCGATTTCCAAGCAAACACGGTTGATATTCATTGGCCAGTGCTCGATTCGATTTCGAGTATCCTAGTCAAACGCATAACCGAATTGTCAAAGAACATGCACATTGATTGTCAAAATAGAGGCACGAGGACTTGGAAACTATCACGGCTGCGTGCTGTGGGTGCCAGCATATGATGGCCAACGCGGAGATCGGCCCGCCACTCGCGACTGACGCAAGCCCCGCGGTCGCCGCCTTTCGGCCGTCGGCGCCTCGCACAGCGCGTCCAGCATCTGCGGTTTGTTTTGGTGTGAATATCGGCAGCACACAGGTACGCCCGGCAACAGCACGGGGTGGAACTGCAACGTCGTCACTGCATCGAAGGCGGCTACACTATCCGACCGCAGAGTGGTCCTTTTTGGAAAAGTCAGCAAGCGTCACCACTCCTCGTACAAGATCGAGAGCCCCGGGACGGCTCCACCGACCCACTACGTCGCGCGAACAGAGTGTCGACGTCGACAGCGATGAGAATGTGCCCAAGCGTCCTGTGACAGCGCGAGCGGCGTCGGGTCTCTCTCGCCACAATGACAGAGAGGGCATCGACAGCGAGCGCGTCCGGATCCAGCCGGTCGAAGTGACCGATACTCGCGCGATCCGCGAGGCTGCTCAGCACGAGCATGACCAAGAGGGCTACGGCAATCCGTTGCGAGGGAAGAGCGTGGAGCCGAGGAACATCGAGATGGCGACGCGTAGTCTCTTGTCCGTGCAGAACGCCGTGAGTCTGTACGACTCGTCTCGCGTGAAGGCGTTCCAGGCGCGAGGAAAGGGTGACTACGCTCGAGCGATCAAGCACCTTCTAAAGGCAGTCGAAGTCGAGCCGAGCGACCACCTCTCGCTCTTTCAACTCGCTGTGGCGTACGAGAGGACCGGAGATCTCCAGCACGCTCTCACGACATACGACAAAGTGGTCGCGCTGGAAGAGGACAACTGCTTCGCGTACTTCAACGGCGCAAACATCCTGATGATGCTCGGCAAGGTGAACGACGCGATTCGGCGCTACGGTGCCGCAATCCAGCGGTGCAGCCCCAGCGATCCGCACCAACTCGAGTTCTTTCGCCAGCGTGGAGCAGCTTACCGCAAGAAAGGCGACTTTGAGAAGGCTGCTCGAGACTATGCCCACTGCCACACAAAAGACACTCAAACTCACACGCAGGAGGGGCGTCTGTGGGAACGAGAGCCTTCATCCGACGACGACAAGAGCACGGACGCTGGAAACGAGCGCTCGACAAGCAACGTATTGCGGGGGAACGAACGCGAGCTGCCACTCACAACGAACAAGATCGTGTACAATGCCGACGCGCTACACGCAGCGCCTGAATTTGTGGAGCCCAGCGAGATCCCACTGGAGGCGTGGACTCGGGAGCAAGTGTTTCGGATCGCAGGCTCGAGTCCATCTTCGCGCATGAAGAGCGACTTGCACTTGCTCGCAGACACACTCCGAGTACACTTTCCGTTCTGCTCGATCCTGTCTCCGGATGCCGGCGTCGCACTTGCCTCCAAGATCGTGGGAACTGCGAACATTCGAACGGGCACGCCGCTGTTCGCGGAGACGATGAGCGGGTCGCACGTCTTCTTCGTGTACAGAGGACGCGTATCAGCTTTCAAGACTGTTGTCCAGCACATCGTGCAGGTGACGTCGACAGCAAGTCCAGTGGTGAGTGCTGAGGAAGAGCTCGTCACCACAGATATGCACACGTGGGAATCAGTCTACGCAGAGATGAAGATGGATCAACAGGAGCAACACGACTCCGATGAGAGAGTGTTCGAGGCAGCGATCAACAGGACCACACCAGTCACACACCAGTGGACCACGCGGCAGATGAAGTTGTGCCAGTTTGGCCACGGTGCCACCATCGGATTCCAAGGGAGGCACACCGGAGGCTCACGGTGCGCTCTTCTGCCTTCTCGGTCCGCGTGGATTGGGGGAGCTGATGCCGGTCGAGTGCAGGACGTACTCTCTCGTTGTTGACGCGGAGAGCGACTTGCTTGCGCTCTCGTGGTCGCATTTGCTCGAAGTGGAGCGCATCCAGCGCGCATCCGAGGCACGAAACACCTTGTTAGATGCCTGCACTCTGTTACTGGTGACTAACGGTGTCGGCGAGTTGCAGGCGGACTCGATGTCGCGGTTCTTGCGCACGGTTCCTGTCTTCCGTAACATCCCGATCTCGGAGCTGCTGTCGCTGTCGCTTCATGTGCGTCTGCAGACTGCTGCTGATTGATGTATCTCTTGCAGGGATCTGTGGAACTAAGCACAATGTCGGACTGCTTCGAGCAGGCGAAGCAGGCGAAGCCAGTGGGGTCCAAGGTCGTGTGCTCCGAGGGACAGCTGATCGACGGTGTCGTTGTCGTTCGGGAGGGTGAAGTCTGCCAGATCTCGCCGTCGGACCTCCGCCTTCCTCCCGACCTCTCGATCTCGTTCAACCTGTGCGGCTCCTTTGCGGTCCAAACTCACGAGCAGGAGAAGACAGGACTCGCGTTCTTCACGCAGCTCGAGTTCGCAGGAGATCCCCTCGCGTTCGTCTACCTGAGCAATGCCGTCCACGGATTCCTCCCTCACGACTTCGTTGAGAACAAACTCCTGCAGCTCCAACAACTGGCAAAGGCGGCAGCACGCCGGTCTCGGCAAGAAGGACGGTCAGGGAGCACGGAGCAGGCTCGAACTAAGTCGGTCGTGGGGCAAGTCGCCGCCCACTCGCTTCAGCGAGGCGCCGTCTTCTTCGCGTCTTCGTCGTGGATCCCTCCACGGAGATCGAGACAAGCTGACATGGCCGGACTCGGAGTCACGTGCGCGAAGAGCGCGCTCGTCACAAGATCGACCGCAGATCTGCTCTTCTTCACGTCGGCCGACTTGATCGCTTCGCTGTCTCTGTCGAGTCGAGAGACCTTGCAGCGGAACGCGCAGACGAGCACAGAGGACGCCGTCGCCGGTCAGGAGCGGAAGTCTGTTGTTGCCAAGTCCCTCGCTGGGGCTCGCTCGAACCACTCGAGGACAGCTGAGTGCCAAGACATGCTGGAGCAGCTCACGTGGACCGCGAACTGGACCAAGTACAAGGCGAAACTCGTGCGGGAGATCGTGCACGACAAGCGCACGTGCAAGCCGCGCAACTGCTTCCAGACGGCGCAGTAGCGAGCGAGCGAGCGTTCGACCCACCAGCGCCAAGAAGCGAAGGATTGATTCTATAGGATTGGAGACAACGCCGAGCAACCGAGCAGCAGGCTACGAGGTCAGCATGCGGAAGTGCAACACGAGCGGCTCACCCTCGTGCCGACGCTGCCAGATCGTCCGGAAGATGAAATGCACCGAGAGCTCCGGTCCCACGGTCGCCCCCATACACACCATCTCGAGCTCGCCCGTGAGCTTCTCCAGTTGCAACGTCTTGACAATGTACTTTCGCAGCTCGAACATCTAACGAGAGACAAAGCGGTGGTCAGGTCCTGTCAACGAGCCACGAGCGACCGACCCCTTGTCGAACCTACTTTGAAGCGCCCGTCAACGTGCAAGTACGGCCGTTGCAGCTCCGGTAGCATGCGGTCGCTGGTTCTAAAGCACGTTGAGAGACGCCAGTCAGCCAGCCAACCAGTCACTCGAGACTTTGCCGCCGACCGCGCACCGGTTGTCTGGATGCACCTCGATGGTGAACACCTTGACGAGCGCCTCGCCGTAGAACGAGATGGGCTTCTGAGACAGCGCCAGGCTGCGCTTGCGCGAGGACGACGCCGCTGGCTGCGGCGGTGCTGCAGCGGCGCTCGACGCTCCAGTCGTTGCCGACGCTGCTGCAGTTGCGACTGCGACGTCTCCTTCCAGTCGCATCTCGAACGCTTGCGGCTCGGAGCTCGCGCCGTTCGTCGATGCCGCTGCTGCTGCAGCAGTCGACGGCATCGACGCCCTGCTGCTCTCCGGTTCGATCTCCTTCTTCCTTTTGAAGTCGTGGCGCTCGTAGAACTCCTTCTCCAGCGCTTCGTCGCGCTCCTTGTGCTCGGGGAAGATGCGGTCGACCACATCCTGCAGCCGCTGGTCCGAGCTGCTCGAGCCATCCGACGCACGCACCAGATCGTCCGACAACCAACGTCAGCTTCAGATATTCAGCGACGATCCAGCGCAGACGCAGCTGCGCACATGAGCGTGGCTACGGGCCGCGCGCTGAGCGCCATGCCGCACTTGGGGCACGCGGGCTCATTCGGGTCGCACTGCACGAGGAAGTAGCGGAAGATGCAGCTCTTGCAGACTGCGCAGCTTGTCAGTGAACCTCGACTCACACACACACCGAAACACACATAAACGAGCGAGGCGACGGCCACGCACACGAGTGGAGGCACTCGGGGATCGTGTGCGCGTCACGCAGGAGCCCGTGGCAGAGCACGCAGCCCAAGTGCTCGGCCAGCGGCGCCAGCGCCAGCGTCACCTGCTACCGTCACGCGACGCATCAGAACCAGCAGCAGTAGCTTATGAGCCCAAGCGACCGACGCGCCCGACGCACTGTGCGCGTGTCCGCGAGCGCCGCCATCGTCGCCGTCGGTCACCTGATGTCACTTGATAGAGAAATCGTCGCACGCTTTTCGTTCGGCGTACGATAGGGCTATTTTCCTGGAATAGCTCAAGAACAGGGTCATGCGTCTGCTTTTGGTCACTTGTCCAATTCCTGGATGACTCCTCGTGAGGTACTTCGCGAAGCTCGAGTTGAACACCATGTTGTAAGTTGATGATGATCGGGCAGTCGACGTACTACACGTAGCAACCGCTCATAGTCACACCACCGCAATGAGGACACACCAGCAGCCGCAAAGACGCAGTGGACTTACAACATAGTAGAGAACGATCTCAGCGTTCTTGATGACAGCAACAGCACTGGGACGAACGCAGTTCTGTCTTGCTCGGGGACAACAACTCCGTGCTCGGTATGTGAAGTTGGCTTCGTACTGCGGTGGCTGCACGTCCGTGGAGAAAAGACTGGAGAACGACTCGTCAGTTCTCCAACTTTGCTCAGTGTGCGCACATTCCTTTACATTGCAATCCGCACACGCTGAGCCGAGCTGCCAGCAAAGAGGAGACTTTCGGGTGCCTTCAGCAACCGGGAGGCATTCGACGAATCTGGTGCTGGTATGGGGACTTGGCCGGTGACAACCAAATGCTTCAGTTTGAATCGAAGTTCGGGCGTCCGAACTCGACAGTTTGAGCCAACAATACGAAGCGGTTCGAGATGCGTCGCCTGTATGACTTCTGTGTCCAGGATACTGTATCACGAGGTAGTCGACCAAGTTGCGACGGTTGACCTCGTGCGGCGCAGGCTGGGATGGCTTTGCGGAACTAATGTATCATCGAAAGAGGTCGCTTGGCCGATTGGGCGGTATCTAACAAGAACCAAGGAAGTAGCATCGTCCACAGAGTTCACGCGTATGGCAAGCAAACAAGCGTTGAGGTTTTGTTGTGACTAAGCATCCAGCTCGCATTTGTTGTAGTACATAGTGATCTGCGCGAGGAGGGAGCTGTGCGGTTGGCCTGAAGAACCGGTGCCTGTCACTGCGAAGACACCGGAAAAGCAGTGGGCGAGAGCGACAGTGAGAGCAAGAAAGCGATACAATGTAGCGTTTCAAGTGCAAAGCTTGGAATGATGAGAGGCGAAGCCAGGAGTTAAATATTAAATTAAATAAACTTGTCCTCAAGTCGACTCTGTCAAGCTCCAATGAGGCAAATAATCTAATCGTACTTTGAAGGAGAGCAACGTTGGAAGAGCGAAGGGACAGTACCGTGTACCACACTCGAAAAGATTCGGAGACGAGACTCTGGGCGAAGAGCTACAAAATGCGCGTACACACGCTGCTGCGTTCGCGCTCGCTCGTTCGACCAGATACATGTACATGCGCGTCCTTGCATGTTGGAGAGCATATAGCAGCGCCGTACAGGAGCGCCGTCGCTCGCATCGCTCAAGCACGAACACTTTCGCCCAAGTGTTCGGTCCAGTCTTTTACAAAAAAGGGCTCATCACCAAAACGAGTGTCCACTGTCAAGTCGCACCAAATAGGCAACTGGAATCCATTTGTTCATCGGATCGTCCTCCCACTTAAATACTAGCCCCTATTTTTTGCAAAAGCCAGCTCTCTCGCCCGCACTCGCGTAAATTTCGCCTGTAACGCTACCGAAGCTGAGAAGAGGGCGGCGGCCATGACGACGCTCTTCGGGCAGGAGCTCAGCCCGACCGTCGCGGCGCTCGTGTACGTGTTCCTGGGCGTGGCGCTCGTGGTGCTCGTCGGCTCCATTTTCTACTACTGGAACTACGCGCGCAAGATCGAGCGCTTCCTCGAGCGCGATAACGTCAACAACAACATGATGCGCCAGGACCTCGTCGACAGGTAAGGCGCGCTGGAGTCGACGCCGACGTGCGCGGCGGCCGCGCTGACTCGCTGCCTACTAACTAACTGTACGAAACGGCAGCTTCGTCGAGCGAGGGGAGGAGGAGTGGCCGTGCTCCATCTGCTTCCACGACAACCACCCGACGCGCACGACGTGCATCATGTGCGGCACGCCCATGAGTACGTCGGACGGCGGCGCGGTTTCTCGAAGGGGGAGTTTGGACGACGCAGTAACGGTTCTTTGTGTCTGGGTGTATACAGTGACGAACAACAGCCCGTCGCTCGTGCGCGCGTCGGGCTTCCAGCGCAAGGACCTCGAGCGCCTGAACTCGTCGATGCTGAACCAGCAGTCGCGCGTGCGGTCGTTCCACGTGCGGCGCCTCAAGCAGATGGACCTGACGGCGCGGCAGAAGGCGGCGGTGCGGCGCCACCTCTGGAAGCGCAAGCGCGGCGTGGACGGCAAGATGCACTGGGTGCGCATCGACGCGCAGCACACCGAGGCGAGCTACAACGAGCTCCACACGCCCAAGTCGCTCCGCGAGAGCCTCGACACGCGCAGCCGCTCGTCGTCCTCGGACTCGCTCTCGGAGCACAACCGCCACATCGCGCTCGCGCTGCGCGACTTTGGCGACGAGGGCGGCACCTCGGGCGGCGGCAATACGCTGCTCTCGGCGAGCGGCCACTTCCCGCGCCCGTCCTTCCAGCCGCTGCGCGCCACGGCGCTCAAGCGCCTCGAGGAGGCCGAGGAGCGCCCGACGATGGTCAACAACCCGTACCAGAACCCGTTCAACCCGATGTCGAGCATGCGCACGCTCAAGGAGGACGACGAGGAGCACGCCGAGCGCCTCGAGCGCGAGAACGACCGCCGCATCGTGAACGACACGGCGGTGTCCACGGGCTACGTGCGCCACGACGACGGCGCCGGCGGCGTCGAGTGGGCGCCTGCCGGCACGATCGAGGTGCCGGACGGCACGCGGCAGATCCAGTGCGACGACGACCTGGAGGAGATCGCGGCGCTGACGTTCCATGACAAGAACAAGTGGTTCCTCGGCGAGGTGCAGAAGCGCTGGCGCAACTATGAGGAGGGCCACATCCAGTTCGGTGCGTGCGGCGTCGACTCTGATCTCGTTCGTTCGTTCGTTCGTTCTGGTGTGTACTGAACGGTGCTGTTGCTGTTGTTGTTGTTGTTGTCGGACGGGCAGTCGTGCGGCGAGAGCACATGGTGAGCGACTCGATGGAGCAGATGCTCAAGTGTCCGCCGAGTCGCTTCTGGGAGCGCCTGCGCATCTACTTTGAAAACGAGCCGGGACTGGACGCCGGCGGGCTGATCCGCGAGTGGTACGAGAAGCTGAGCGAGTCGCTGTTCAACGACGACTTCGGGCTCTTCATCTCGACTAAGGGCGAGAACATGGGGTACTGGATCAACCCGGCGTCGGCGTCCAAGGTGAAGGACCACCTGATGTACTTTGAGTTTGTCGGCCGGCTGCTCGCGAAGGCGCTGATCGAGGGCTACAACATGAAGATGTCGCTCGCGCTGCCGCTGATCAAGCACATCCTGAGCGTCCCGATCTCGTTCTCGGACCTCGAGTTCCTCGACGAGGACCTGTACAAGAACGCCATGTGGATGAAGAAGAACGACCACGCCGAGCTCCTAAACATCGACTTCACGGTGCAGGTGATCACGTCGGAGGGCAAGTCGGCGACGGAGGAGCTCGTGCCGGGCGGCAGCAACATCGACGTGACGGACGCCAACAAGAAGGAGTACCTCGAGCTCATGCTCAAGCACTACATGTTTAAGACCATCTCGGACCAGCTCGGCGCGCTGCTCAAGGGCTTCTACGACGTCATCCCGCCGTACCTGCTCTCGGTGTTCGACTACCAGGAGTTCGACCTGCTGCTCTCGGGCATCCCGGACATCGACGTGAGCGACTGGTACGCGCACAGCGAGGTGCGCTGGATCAAGCTGGAGAAGCCGACGCCGGCGGAGCAGCGCGTGCTCGAGTGGTTCTGGGAGATCCTGGCGGCGTTCACGGCCGAGGAGCGCGCGCGCCTGCTGCAGTTCGCCACGGGGACGTCGCGCGTGCCGGTGCAGGGCTTCAAGGCGCTCATGAGCAGCGACGGCCGCGTGCGGCGGTTCACGATCCAGTTTGTGCAGCGCGGGCCGCCGCCGACGGGGCTCATGCCCAAGGGCCACACGTGCTTCAACCGCATCGACGTGCCGCTCTACCACACGATGGAGGAGCTCATGAACTACCTCACGCTCGTGATCAACATGGAGATCTCGGGCTTCT
The DNA here is from genome assembly GCA_023334215.1 of Globisporangium cystogenes. NCBI lineage: Eukaryota > Oomycota > Peronosporomycetes > Pythiales > Pythiaceae > Globisporangium > Globisporangium cystogenes. The sequence goes on along the minus strand of JAASGM010000409.1, from coordinate 2,585 downwards.
GGCTCGAGTAGGGAGGAGGGCGGTCGGCTGCAGGTGGGGAGCTCCGCCGTGGAGCCGTATGATAAATAGTGTCTGTGTCTGTCGCCTCACTTGTGCACAACGACGCAGTTGGGTGTCTTCTGCACGAGCGCCTCGATGTCCGTGAAGCGCACCATGAGCGCGCTGCAGATCTCGTCAGTCTGGTGCTCGCCGTCCATGAGCCGGAGCACGTCCTTGTCGAACTGGTTCGCCTTCGCGGACGCGGCCTTGGAGCGCTTAAGCGCCGAGGTCTGCGCCGTGCCGGGCGACATGCTCGCGGGCGAAGGCGACGACGAGAGCGCGAACTGGCGCTGCTGCGGGTGCGCGTGCGCGCCGGCGCTCCCGCTGCCCCGGTCGATGTGGATCGGGTACCGGTGCACGCGGCGCAGGAACGAGTGGATGAGCCCGAACGTCGTGAAGCGCCGCACGTCGATGCTGGCGAGCGACTCGGCGTACACGACGCAGAAGTCGCTCATGCGCAGGCTCGGCTGCATCGAGCAGTAGAGCGCGAAGATCTTGGCGAACGGCGGCGGCGCCTTGCCCGACTTGGTGATGTACATGGCGCACTCGGCCTGGAGCTTGGGGTCGGTCGCGATGAGCGCGATGCGCGGCGTGATCGCGTAGATGTTGGAGTGCAGGAAGATGTCGATCATCGTCACGCAGCCGTAGTAGAGCAGCTGCCGCACGCACTTCTTGACGATCGCGATCTCCACATCGGCTTCGAGGCTGATGCGCTTGACGTACTTGACGCCGTCGATGAACGGCACGATCTGCTGCAGCGCGAGGTCCCACTCGGCTGGAGGACAAGAGGGAGAGAGCGATCAGCAGGCCACGTTGCGCTGGATCAGCTAACCAGTTCAGCAACAACAGCAACAACAACAGCGCACCACTGTTCTCGAGTAGCAGGCGGAGGTCGCGGATCGCCACGGGCACCTGGTAGTCGAACACGGGCGACGGGTCGTGTAGCTTGGGGAAGAGCTTGAGGTTGATGATGTTGGCCGTGTTGACCGGGATCGTGCACTCGCCGTTGAGCAGCAGGTCGGCGAGGATCTGCGGCAGGATGTGCGCGAGCAGCGCTTTGCTCTCGCCGTTGAGCAGGAACCCGCTCTCCTTCTCCATGCTCTCCATGAGCGCGCCGAGCTTCCGCAGGATCGGCCGGTACGGCGACGTGTCCACGTGCTCGTCGAACACGAAGCCTGCGCGCGCAGCCGCTCAATCAGCTCCCCGGCATCTCACTTCCAACAGCTTCTGCATCTTGAGGATCTTGAGGATCGCCTACCAATGTTGAAGAGCAGCGCGTTGCGATGGTACTTGTCGTCCTCGATGCACACGGGGTACCCGACGATCTTCTTCTGCTGCACGCACACTGTCGGGCCGTCAGTACCTACACATCCACACACACCAACACTCCCGTCTGCTCTGATGGCCCCAGACTGGCGACGCGCCGCACCCGTGATGATCTTGCCGCAGAGCGCCTTGTCGATGATGATGTAGCCGGAGACGCTGTCGAACGTCTCGTTGCTCAGCAGCCTGGAGGGAGTGGGGAAGCGCATCCGCACACACGTCAGAGAGCGAGTTCACTAGTAGTGAAGAAAAGGAGGGAGAGCCGAGCGCACGTGGGCGGCGCCTGGAAGACGATCTGCGGGCCGGCGTCGTTGTCGAACTCGCTGTAGAACACGCCCTTGATCATGATGGTCGGCTGCTTGGTGCTCGCTTTTTGATGTGATGTGCGAAATGAATGGGGACTTCGACTAAGTACGATGTGAATTGAATGGAACAGTCGCCAACTTGGCGAGAACCATAAAAAGGATGTGCCAAAATACACATTTGACAAAGGGAAAATGACAACACGTGTAGCAAGTACGAAAGATATGACAGTACGTGTAACCAGTCGACAAAACGTGTAGCATTCTTTACTTTCCTAGCCAGTTCGTGTATATATGTAACCTCACCAAACATATCGACAAAACGAGTAGTACTTTGGCGCACATTTGCCAACTCGTGTATAAGTCGGCTCAGAATGCCATTCTGGATTCAGATCCCTCCTCCCTCTCGCAGCCCCCTCATTCAAGAAGACGCTCTCAATCACAACAGCCAGCATGAGCAGCAGCGACGACGACGCACTCGCCGAGTCTCACGGAGTTGCGCAGGCGAGCGAGCTGTGCGTCGGCATGACGTTCAGCACGTCCAAAGAAGTGCTAGACTGCATTCAAGACAACGCGCTTGCGATGGGCAAGGCAGTACGAGTGGCGGCGAGGAGCGGCGTTCATCGTGTCGTGGTGTGCACGGCGGCAGAGTGCGACGCGTTCGTGCGGCTCTATCGGAAGCAAGTCGACAAGAAGCGCGGCGCATGGTACATCTCAAGCATGAACGCCACACACACCAACTGCATCTCCACCGCCAATCCGACCTGCCGACAAAATGCTGCGCTGCCGACCTTCGCTAGTGCTGTCGGCGCTGACTGCAAAACCGCCGCGCGCACACTCGCCGACCAAGTACAATCCCGTGACGGCATCGCCCTGACAAAGAAACTGCGGACAATCTACCGAGCGCGCGACCAGATTGCG